>JBAJNP010007140.1:0-23413 GCA_036877545.1 Yasuhikotakia modesta | reverse complement strand
CCCCATGTGTTAAATATCTATCAGGAAACCATCATGACCTGAACATCTCATACGCAGTAACATCGTGTCAGTGCTGAGGTTCACGTAAGACTGTATTTTTGGAACAAATGGTGTCAGACATGATTTTAAACCAATACTTTTACAGGATGACCAGCGGTGAAACGGATAAGCGGAGATCTTCCCACACCCACCTCTGTGTCCCTCAGGAACACTTAAAATATCATGAATTTCTGCATTTCTGTTCCTGAGGCACTTCATAGCTTCCAGTGTGAATCAACAAACTCGTGTTGGCATAGAAACACATGTGAAAATATACAGTAGTAGATCTTGCCAGATCAAGTAACCCCAGATTAACATGATGTTTAAACACAACAAGTTAACTGGGGGGGTTCAATAGTTCTCTGGTTAGATCACTAACTATCAGGCAACTATACCTGCTACAGTCGTCATATAAATGATACAGATGACGTAATTTAACTCAAAGACAACAACATTAAACCACATTTCTGACGAAAAATATGAAAAAAAGTTATGATTTAATAAAAACCACTTAAACAAACTGAATCCATTCGCACATTCCCGGTTCGCAACCAACCCTCAAAGACAATCTAATAAATATATATGAACATAATATCTCATATTTATAAAATATAAGCATTTATATGTTATACAACTCACACAAACACTGTTCGCCTCCAGCGCTTAGCAGCGAGGCTAACTTCAAACACAGCGTTGTTTTCAATAAAACCTCCATTTAAACGCTTTCATTCATACAAATCCACGTCAGGCTGTTTGTTTGGGGCTTTAATACGCGGATGACGGCCATACATGTTTAGTACGTGTGAAAGAAACGAGGATTTATGGTTTGTATTGATGTGGCTCGTTTGAGGTTTACACATTGGTTGCGGTGCGGCTAGCGCGTTAGCCTGTTAGCTTCGCGTTCGTGGCCTCGTTTCTGTACAAGCCCAACAAAATGGCAAACAAAACCCCCGCGTGGTGCCTCAAAATGTTAAACAAACGCATTACAAGCAGTGTTGTGTTACAATGCTTTGATAAACGTGTAGGTTTCAGGCGCCCGTCTGCGTTATCGCTCGACAGCAGCCGCCGCATCGCTTCATCTCTCCCGTCGTCTCTACGCGTCTCTGGACGCGTCGCGTATCTTCACGTTCATTCACCGGTACCTGTATGTAGTTGCTCTCGCAGTACTCGGCGACCCTCTCTAGGTTGGCGTGGCTGTCCAGCAGAGCTCCTCGGCCGGCAGGAATCTCCTCTTCCAGCAGCATCTGCAGCTCCGCCATCTTCACATCTTACTGATGCGAGCGGGAGGAAAACACCAACATCACATGTCCCGCAGAGTCCCTCCTCTACCTCTTCTTCAGATGAAGACGTCTCTCCTGCCTTTTCCACACTATAGCTCCTTTATGGAGGGTTTGTGTTATTGTGAGATCCTGTTGTGTGTTTTTAAAGTCCATTGGATGGATGGATGGACTGTTTATCCTTTTTATTAGTATAGACAAACTTCTATAATGAAACATAACTCATGGTAATGTTACAGAAATAAGGTATTATGTCCTTATTAAAATGTTTGGTATGAATAATGTTTTGGTTCTGACTATGCAAATACATTCATTTTGCAGCATTTGACTGTTAAATAAAATTATTTACACACCTATAATAAATGACACAGTCAGTTCAGCTCATCTCACCTCTTCAGAAACTCAGTTGGTCTCCATCTGGTGTCAGTTTGGCTGTATAGACAGTTTCATTCAGTGGCTGCAGGAAATAAAGTCAGTGTACAGAGTCTGTTATAGCAAAATCCAGCATGTTTGTTGATAAATGGGTTGCAAGTTAATAAACTTACAGCTAATAATCCACATCACCTGAAAACGGCATCGTTTCAGATCGGTGTTCAACTGCACGTCCTGACATCAAGACCAAAACAATCAACTGCAGAACGTACTTGCTGAAACAAAGTCTTTCCATGAATTATTTCAGTGTATTCAGTTTATTACTCATACACAGGCTCGTGTAGTTTTTAATGGAAGCTGTTTATCTGTAATATAAATTATAAATATGTTATGTTACATGTTATGGTTACTTTATATTTTATAACATTTGTATTATTGTAAGTCTCTACAGTGACATGCAGCACCGCCCCCTGCTGGAGATTAAAAACAGCAGAAATGAAATAATTGACTGACTGACCACAGGTTAAAAATGATCTTATCTCGACAAAATACAAACCAACTCATTCAGTCAGTTTAAAATGTAGTTTCATTTCCATGCTGTGTATGCACAGACTTTCTTTTTCCTGTGTGATTGTTACTTTCATTGATAAAATAATCATTGTTGTTTCCTGATAAATAAAAACCTTCCACCTTTAACCCAACAAAAAACAACAACAACTTTAAAATAGTCCCGAGAAAGTTATTTAAGGTTATTTAAAGAGCTCCTGAACATAGATGTTTGATTAAACTAATCTGCTGATATCAGACTATAAGTGAGGTAAAATAATGCCTCATTATCAGTCCATTGGCGTAGTGACTGAAAGTGATGCCATTTCATAATAATTATAATTATAAATATTTGTGCTTCATACATTAATGTGTGAGAATCAGTCTAGTGAGCCGAAAGAGATGGAGAAACCACAGTGTGTGTGTATCTGTGCGTGTGTGTCAATGCCAATGGCTTGTTATTTTATTAATATGCCATCAAGCAAACAGAAAATTGCCAGAGCAAGTTCACATAGTTGTGTTAAAGCTGTTACCAGCGTAAATCATCTTGTGTGTGTTGTGCTAGTGGTTTTGCTGTGATACACACACACACACACGTGTGCGACAATAAACTGGAGAATTGTGCACACAATTCCACCTTCAAAGGTTAATCCGGTCCTGTTACTGCAATGATTCCTCCTGCTTCCTGTTATACTGGCAACCTTTTGTCAACATAAATTTGAGATCATGCAAAATCTGGGATAGAGCAACCAAGAAATGGAATGGATTCACAAATCCATTATATGCTATTGTATGAGATAGAATTTAATATTAAAAGTATGTGGAGGAAACTGATACTTCAGAGATGTTTCATGTTGTCTGCAGGCCAGTTTAAAACACACCTGCTGAGAATCTCACTTATGTTTCTCTCACTCACCTCATGTTTCCTTGTGTTTTATGTGTCAAAACTTGTTCAAACTGTTTTACCTGCAGTTATGGATCACCTTTATAACATAAAGTATCGCCTTTATAACATAAAGTATCATCTTTATAAAAAGCAAAGTGGTGATTCTTCATGACTTTCGAACATGAGCTTTGAACCTACAAAGTTTCATAACCATTGTTCCACACAACACTACATGTGAAGGTGGAAAATAAATAAAACAAATAAACAATTAACATGGTAAATAAAGGCAGAGGTCTCCTGGCATTAAGCTGAATCGTGTGAATTATATGAAGGTTTGAACCTCTTGACCTGTTATGAAATCAGTAAATCTGTGAATGTGCTGCAGAAAAATGTGTCAACAAGCTCTCAGGAGATCAGTTTCATTCAGCCCTGCAGTGCTGTACACACACACACACACACAGATCAAACCTTCCTGTCTTTTTTCCCCTCTACCGCCCTGTTTTCCTCCCTCCTCTCATCCGGCCTATTTGAGAAGCTGCGCTCCTGCTGTTCCTAGATCAGCCATCAGAGGGGGTGTTATTTGTAGATACTCCCCCAAAAGTCACAGGAATCTGAAAACATGTTTCTCAGCCACTTCAATTAACATTTAACTAATCTTAAGGTCATTTTAATGGTGTATTAAGGTATCCTTTAGTACTTTATTAGTACTTCTCCTACAGTCCTAATGCACTCTAGCTTGTGTGATAAATACTGCTTTTATAAATACAATAAATCACAGTTTAAGGTGCTTTTGAGGTCCTTAACATTTTAGGGTCTCACATCTTCTTTTCTCAAGCTGACTTTAGCAGATCCGGGAAAAGTGTTTGTAAGTTTATTATATCAATTAATGTCAAAGCACAAGATCATAGAAACCTGTTCACTGTTCACTGATGTTGGTAAAGCTGAAAACTGTCACAGAAACCACTTGCTATTTGTCTGTCTGAATCTGACTGACATTAATTAATACACATGAATGCTCACATGCAATAACATCTGGTTTGTGGTCCTTAAACTTAAAGAGTTGTAAAATAAATGCTATATGACAACAGAAACACAGAGAATAAAACACAGGCGCAATCTGTCAGGACTTTGCATTAGTCTTTCACATAGAGAATAAACACAAGAAAGGCATGCGGTCGGTTGGGTAATGTTTCAAGGTTGCAGTAGCATTTGTTTGGCAGCACATGTAACTGAGGATGATGACTGTGAAGTGTGTGTGTGGTCTCAAGTCCTCACAGCTTTTGTGGCTTTCTGTTTAGTCATGGCTTCTCAAACACATGTAAGAGACAGCTGTTACTCCCGGCCTCCATGCAGGCCTCACAGGCCTGGGGCTGGATTTACACAACGCGGCCAGAGAAGTGTCACTGTGTCTGGAGTGCAGTGTGAGGGTTTGTGGACGGGGGAAGGTGTGAGCAGTCACTAGCAAACCTTGGCGTTGCAAGCTTGATGTTCTACCTGTTGAGCTACAGGAACTTCACAGTCTCCTTTATTCATCAAAACATCCTTGAATCAATTCAAACGTCCCGACACTGCCACTATTCCTGCTGGGAATATTTTCCACAGCCTCTTCCACAGCCCTGCTCTGTCATTCCGTGAAACAGTATCAGTGTCTGCGGATGCTAGCAAATGTTTAACCTTTGAAAACACGCAGAACATCAACTGACATCAATTAAACATGGAAATTAGTTCCAGTTTTATTGGGATTTACTGTTAATTGACTCAAGATGTGTGACATTTTTCACTGGAACATAAAATAAGATGTTTAGTTGCAAGTCAAACAAACAGTTTTAATATGACTGAATTAGCCTGAATGCCTGAAACATAGAAATCATTGCTTTTTAATGTCTTACAATGTAGATATCATAACAAATGAAAATTAAACGGTTGCTGTACAATCCAAAACTTTGTTTTGAACACTAAAAACAAGCACTTGCAAAACAAAACAAACTTGCTGTTTGTCTGTTTGTCTGACTGGGCGGGGCAACAACAATTGTTTCAGCCAGTGACGTGCGTTTGGGGGCGGGGTTATGTTAGTTTATTACTTTGATAATTTATTGCAAAATCTATTTGGAAACAATCATTATTTTTGCATTTCTTCCATCTCATAATGCAGAAATGAGGCTCTTCATCTTTGTCAAAACAACTTATTAAAAATCCTGGTTAATACTAGTTTTAGAATTAGGTTTACAGGTCTATAACCCTGTGAAATCACAGTGATTCAGTACTTAGAAACTGTGATACTTTAAATCATTACATGTGTAACATCAGCCGGATCCTCATTTCTGCAGTTCTGTACAGCGACCCATCAATCATCCGGCTATGTACTCAACATACTATCATTTACATTACATGCAAGTACAGCAGCACACGAGGGATCAGACTGTCTCTGAGGTCAGTGGACTGAGTTTCTCTGCTATATTAGGATCACAGACGCAGGGGTCCAAGAAATGCTGGGGGGCCAGACTGTGACTGCCGGTGTGTCGGGAGCAGTAAAGAATTCATAAATGGGAATAATGTTTTTTATGGAAGCTTGTAGAGGTTACCATAGTAACTGGGTGGCAAAATTGCCATGGCAAAAACTAGGAGAAGTTCTGCGGGTGGTGCTGATGTCATCACACTGTGTGTAATTTAATATGATGTAATCTGCAACAAATAAAAACCAGCATAGAAACAACAAAACATTATAAGTCACACAAACTGCACATCTTCAGTTCAGACTGTAAATTCATACAGTGTGTTGTGCTGTTGTAGATGTGATGCAGTGCAATGCAAATAAACATAATGATTCAGACCAACTGGAGAGAGAGAGAGAGAGAGAGAGAGAGAGAGAGAGGAAATGAATTAAGGGTCTTAACAATGCGGCAAAACAATCTAGAAACAGCTGCACATTATGAAACACCAATTAACATTCTTCAGTTTAATAAGTGAATGTCTGAGAGACAGGGAGAGAGAGAGAGACAGAGAGAGAGAGAGAGAGAGAGAGAGAGACAGACAGACAGAGATATTGTTTTTTCTCACATTAGTTTCTTCTCTGGTTGCTAAGATACGTGTACACAAAATAATGAAAGTGAGATTATAAAAGATGAAGTGAGTTCATAAATTAATGAGCATCTTTATTCAGAAAGCATTTCTATTATATTAATCATATGATGAGCGAATCTTAACTCACGGTGAAACTTTTTCCATGACCTCATAAATATAACAGAGAGAATTTGGACAGAATGTCCACTGATTTTGCTTTGTCACGGTTTATGAACTCAGTATTATCTAGTTTAGCTCCAAGATTTCTCACACATTCTGCTTGATTAGTTGTTGTTTTATGTTAAAAACATGTGAAATGCAATAAGATATTTATGTGTCACCTTTAACTTTACAGTACAAGACGACCAAATGTGTCTTTGGCACCATGAAGCCACAATACAGAGTCACGAATGACAAATCATTGTTTGTGTGAGAGGAAATGCGAAATCTCTGTCTTTTCTAACTGGAATAATAATGTGATGCTTTTTATGGTCTGTGTCCATAGATCAAAACTCTACAGTATTTCAGGGACTACAGAAGTCATGTTTGGTACAAGAATTGCAGAAAAAAAACACTGAGAAACTCTCTTTCAGCTGTGAAACCATCTTTAGAAGAAACCTAGAAGCTTTAGAAGCTGCTCTCAGTCAGATCTATGGTCCGTTTATTCTGTGATCCAGATGAGCAAAGACGCAGGTTACATAAACATCAATAAAAAAGATTAATAAACATACATTATAAATCCAGGACAATTCATCACTATTATTTGGGCTTGTAGATGTAATAAAATATATTGGTGGTCCTCTCAATTATTAAATATATAAAATATTGCTTTTCTAAAACCATCTGTTTAAATATTTTTCTCAGAGGAGTTTCTGACTGTACAAATCCTCACATATCACAGAGATTCATCAACGGTTCTGGGCCCAAACATCTCTGTAAATACAGCCATTAAAACACGACCGTGTCACTGGTTTGGCCTATTGGGGCCAAATCATAGTAATTTCTAATAGACAGATTTCTCATTTATCTTACACACACACACACACACACACAGCTCGGCCCATTATCAAGTTACAAATCATTAAACTTAACTTTTTTTCAACACAAGTCGAATGTCCTCCAGTATTTGTTTGGGAATAATAATTCAGTCCAACTCCCACTGCTAACAGATGCCTTTATGATGTATGTGACAGAAATCACATTAGCTGAGGGGTCACTATAAATCTGTTAGCTTCACTACACAAACATTCAAATGTTATTGCTTTAGAATCCCAAGTGCCTAAACTTTATAAAGAAAGTCCTATCCAATAAATATGTTTGTGTCATGTTTTACCTCAAAGGTCACAGAATAAAGTTAAAGTAAAATATATAAAAATATGTATTTTGATGTTTGACCTCATTTAGCATGAATTACACTGTGAAATTAGTTTCATGACAATTAAACACAATTTTCTATCATGACAACAGTCTTATTTTCACTACTGTAATATGAAATTAATATGTTTAATCGTAAAGCATTTATACATAATCATATATGATGATTCAAAACAATCTCACTGACTCACTGAGCTGCCCTGTTCCCTCACAGCAGAAAACTCCCTAATTTAACTTTCTCTCCCTGTATTAATGTGGATTTCTGTCGTTTTCCTCCATCTGTCCAAAAACTTAGGGGATAGGGGATAAACTATTTACTGTCATTAATACAGCCATAGATGCTGGAGTGTCATAAACAATAAATACATGCATTTAAAATAAATCTATTAGTGAAGCAATGAAAACTGTTGAAATCACCTTTTAAAAAACTAGAATCACCAACATGTCATGAAAGTTATATCACAATGCAAAACATCGTTATTCTTCACGAGCGACTCACTTTATTAATTTATTAATTTATTAATTTGAGATGAAATGTGACCTGAACGTTTTGTAACATTAACTTAAAGTTAATGGGGTTTTTTAAAATTATAAATTAGTTTCAATGATCACGTTAAAAATAAAGATTTAAGACGCTTAAGTCCCGCCCCCTTTCCCGACGTATCCCTTCCGATCCAATAAGAAACGGCGCTGTAACACAAACACACCTTCCTATTGGTCAGGAAGCGGTTGGTTTCAAGGCGCCCCGCGGAGAGGCGCTACAGACCGTGAATGAAGGGCTGCTTGAAACCGCTTCGTCGTACTGGAGCGACGCGGGGTCGGTGTTTGAGCTGCACATACATACAGATATTACTGCAGTAAAACTTTAATACATGCTGTTATAAAGCAGAGGAGGCAGATGTTTGCGATCCCTGGTGATAAAACATGCGGAGGAGTTTGGAAACCTGTCCGTGAAAACCTGTAGCTGAAGAGTTTGTGGGTCATCGGACGCGTCCAGCGCGAGAATAAAGAATAAAGTTCAACGCAATCGATTTTTTAACAGGAATAAAGTAAGTTTATGTTTTTAAACAAAGTTTTAAACCTTTTCTGTTTGGAAGTCGCATGCACGAGAAGTTTATAACACTGTGGATGGATTGTGTGTTAAGACACGCAAAGTTTAACAAAAAGTCTGTTAAGAAAAGTAAGTCGTGCCAAAAGTTTAACTGTGAGTTTTAATCGCACCACTAATCGTAATACTTTGTTTTAAAGTTTTCCCGAACTTTTGTGTGTCTTTCAGGCGATCAGTGATGGCGGTGCGGGCGGTGCGTGAGTCGCGCTGCGGCTTCGTCGCCACACTTTTGCTGCTGGGTCTGTGTTCCGCCCAGTATCACGGAGAAAAGGGCATATCCGTCCCGGAACACGGGTTCTGCCAGCCCATATCCATCCCTCTGTGCACAGACATTCAGTACAACCAGACCATCATGCCAAATCTACTGGGACACACCAACCAGGAGGACGCCGGGCTGGAGGTCCATCAGTTTTACCCGCTGGTAAAGGTTCAGTGTTCCCAAGATCTCAAGTTCTTCCTGTGCTCCATGTATGCACCCGTGTGTACCGTTCTGGAACAGGCCATTCCTCCGTGCCGCTCGCTGTGTGAACGGGCCAGGCAAGGGTGCGAGGCTCTCATGAACAAATTTGGCTTCCAGTGGCCCGAACGGCTCCGCTGTGAGAACTTCCCGGTGCACGGGGGTGGAGAGATCTGTGTGGGACAGAACAAAACAAAGCCGGACACCCCCCCCACAGACCCCACGCCGTATATTCCTCACCCGTTTACACCACGTTTGATCCCGGAGTACCCGAGTCAGGCGTTCACCTGCCCTCTTCAACTCACGGTTCCTTCTTACCTCAATTACCAGTTTTTGGGGTCCAAGAACTGTGGTGCCCCTTGCGAGCACAAGCAGCCGTATGGGCTTATGTACTTTAAAGAGGAAGAGGTCCGATTCGGGCGGCTCTGGGTGGGAATCTGGTCCATCCTGTGCTGTGTTAGCACCCTGTTCACCGTTCTAACGTATCTTGTGGACATGCGGCGGTTTTGTTACCCGGAGCGGCCCATCATTTTTCTCTCCGGGTGTTACTTCATGGTGGCTCTGGCTTATGCGACGGGCTTTCTGCTGGAGGATAAGGTGGTCTGCATCGAGAAGTTCAGGGACGATGCGTACAGGACTGTGGCTCAGGGCACAAAAAAAGAAGGCTGCACCATCCTCTTCATGATCCTGTATTTCTTTGGCATGGCCAGTTCCATTTGGTGGGTCATCCTGTCTCTCACGTGGTTCCTCTCCGCTGGGATGAAATGGGGCCATGAAGCCATCGAAGCCAATTCCCAGTACTTCCACCTGGCGGCGTGGGGCGTTCCTGCCATTAAAACCATCACCATCCTGGCTTTAGGACAGGTGGACGGGGATCTTCTCACGGGCGTTTGCTACGTTGGCATCTACAACATCAACGCTCTACGTGGATTTGTTCTCGCCCCCCTTTTTGTTTACCTGTTCATCGGAACGTCGTTCCTCCTGGCCGGATTCGTCTCTTTGTTCCGGATCCGGACCATCATGAAGCACGACGGCACCAAAACAGAGAAACTGGAGAAGCTGATGGTGCGTATCGGCGTCTTCAGCGTCCTCTACACCGTCCCGGCCACCATCGTCATCGCTTGCTACTTCTATGAGCAGGCGTTCCGCGAGCAGTGGGAGAAGACCTGGCACATGCAGACCTGCAAGCGATTCGCCGTGCCATGCCCACCCAACAACTTTGCGCCCATGACGCCCGATTTCACTGTGTTTATGATCAAGTACCTCATGACTATGATCGTGGGAATCACCTCAGGTTTTTGGATCTGGTCTGGAAAAACGCTACAGTCGTGGCGCAGATTTTACAAGCGTCTGGGCAACAACCAGGGCGAGACGACGGTGTGAACATCACAGACTGCATGTGAGAAATCCAGGTCAATATTGAAAGGAAACTGCAGTGAGTTCACCTGCTATTCACACTGATGTTTAAAGACGCTGTTGTGCGAGTCCAGCGTGACAGCGTGCGATGTGACAATATAAACTGCCTGGACCTTGCCAACACTTTGAATGTTTTTATTTTAAATACGAAAACAGCTCCAAAGAACATGTTTCTTTAATGGACTACAAGATGTTTTTAAAGCTCTGTGTCTAATGATTTTATGTAAAAATGCCTTTAAATGTTTCACATTCTTATTCAGAGTTAAAGTCACAGTTTTTTACATCCCACCCCAGTCAGAAATGTCTGAAATTCAGTCCTGTGTCTTGCAGTAACGATTAACTCCCCTTGAATGTCCCTGTTGTTTTTAACAGATTTCTGGTCATTTTCTCATAGTGTGTAGATACATACAAGTGTGTGTATCTCGGTACAGATGGCCATTTATTTAGATTTTAGAACAAGTTAAACTGTTTGTTGTGTCACAAGCTCTTTATTCAACCATGTTGTCAGGTGAGATCTCATGGAGTCATTCAATACTGTGGTGCTTAGCAATAATACCAGTGTCTGAGATTCCAGATTTGTAAATATCACAATGTCAAAAGATGTATTGATGTATTTAAGCAGATAAATTACAGGGTTTTCCACCGTTTCACTTAATAAAGTGATTAGATTTTTAAAAAAGTTGTTCTGAGTACTTTTTTAAATAGAAAGTTGTGTATTTTCACCGTTGCCTTGGCAACACTTTGACAGTAACGTTATAATTGTTACAACAGTGAGGATGGAGTCTGAGGTGGTGTGAAGTTTGTCACCTTGCCTCTGAGACAACAGGAAGTCTTGAGGTGCGTTAAAGCTGAAATCTCACCCCTCCAGATGAAACGGGATACCTTTCGTTCTGTAGGTGAGGGACTCGTCTCGTCTCACGGCCTCCTGGTTTTTCCTGCTGTGGAGGTGTTTGTCAGTAAGGCCATGTGGACGGTGTGTGTGTGTGTTGGGGGGGCATGCAGTAAGAGTCAGCGTAAACACAGAGGGAGAAATCCAGGCTGTTTGTTGGTATTTGAAACGCCAAAATTTGAATAATCTTCCAAAGAGCCATAATGCAACACAACTATCCCTGTAAGATGTAGTCTGAAGGCTAATCTGCATTTTAAAACGATTACAAAGAAAATGGCTATGTGCACACCAGCATTAGATTATGGTTCTGTGTGTGTGTGTGTAGTAATGTGTGTGTGTGTGTTGGGTGTGTTTGCACAAGCGCCTCTGGGGGTGTGAAGTGTAAAATTCGCAGTGTGCACAAAGAAAGTACATCATTTGGATAGACGGTTGAGTTAATATTATTACAACAGTGTAAACGTCCCCAAACACACATGCACGTTCGTAAGAATAACAAGTTTTACTGAGGTAGGATATGGTGTTTTTAAAGAAACTGAACCATTTTACTGATTTAATTAATAGGTAGTGAAATCAGACGCATTTTATTGCTTCAACCTATTTTAATGCGCAACAAACAACTTTATATATTTGCCCTTATTTGCATGCCCTCAGTCTCCTACATTTAAATGCATGTGTTCATTGCCTGTGTGTTTGTGCTGATCTTAAACTCTGTACACATTCAGCTCCAAAACACCTTGAAGTAAAAAAGCTTGTACCAAACTTTTAGTATTAAATAAATTATTTTTCCTATTTTATCTCTGTTTGACACAAACTTGCAGGTTATTTTACATGTCAATCAAATGAGGCCAAACTGACTTTCACAGGAAATCAGAGCTGACAGCTCGTGTTATCATTTTTATTCATGTTAATTAATGGATGAATGAATTCATGCTTCCTGTTGTGTTACCTGTCAGAAAAACAGACCATTTTGATTGTTAAATATTTGCTCAATAGGTGATTTTGGGATTAAAGCTTTAAAAATTTATATAATTTAATTTATAGTCACACCTGCGATGTACCAGAATTTACTCAACTGTTTATTCAAATGATGAGTGTAAATTTAAGGCTGCTGTCATGGGGCTGAAATAATGTAGCACTGTAGGGTTGGACTTTGGTTTAGTCACAATAAATAACAACTGGTACTTTGCAAACTGTAACTTCATGTTTAGGACCAAGTATAACAGCACAGGAATCAGAAATAATGTCCACAAACCTTAAATATTAGGCATTTGTACACATTCTGTTTGACAGTGACATTTTAGAAAGTAGCATTAACTGTTTGAAATGATGTGTGTGTGTTACTGTAACTCAGAGCTTTAGTGCGTCTGTGTGGGTTTAATTTCCAGGAAACATACTGATTAAATGATGCACTGTAAGTTACATAAATCTATAATGTAAATGTTTGTTACAGGCACAAGAATTCATAATGTACAAGCTCAGCTAGTTCAGCTAACAATGAAAGCGTAGCTTTATTTAAATCTGTGATTTATGGTCACCCACAGCCAAAATCCTACAGGTACATTTATCAGTGGAGCTTTATTGTTCATATTTTTGTGGAAATTTTTGTGTTACCTATTGCGTGTCCCAAGTGCCTCTAACTGCCTGAAAGAAACATGTTTTCCCAGGTAACTGTACACCTTTAACTGTCTTTCAGTCCCTTCAGATACGGTTACCTGAATTTGTATCGATACTCAGTTCCCAAACAAAGCTTTAACCTTTTCACTGGGTTTACCTGAGTAAGAGCTGCCTCAGCACATTGCCTGATCGTGTAGCTGCTGTATCCGTGTCTGTTTAACTCTCTTATTAAAGAATTGGATACAGGAAGTGGTCGTGCGGTTGCCCAGGGAAACATTCCTTCCTGATACACAATATTTCCCGCAGTACAGTATGGGATGGTATTTAAAACATATTAGATTGAGATTCTACACATTGTGCTGCCGTGCCTTTAAGACATTTGTATAAACGCCTCTTTGTCTATGCAGTCAGTAACATTGATGAACATGGATGACCCTTTTAAAAACGAATGTCTGCAATCTGGAGATATGGGTGCAAATATGAGCTCATGTAGGTGATCTGAATCCATCCCCCTGTTTAAACACAGGCCGGCCCCTCCTCCACTCATCTGGTACTGTTTAGTGTTTTTGGAGGCGCAGCGCAGAAACGGGATCGTCCCATTGGGGTTTGGCTGTAGCAGAAACCCCACAAGTGTGTGTAACCAGCCTACATGTCACACACATTAATAATCTGTAGCGTGTTTGAAGACTGTAGTAGCAGTTTTTGACTGATGTAACACATAAATCACAAACACACAAGTGTTACTAAAAACTCTTTGATCTCAGGACGAAACTTGGAAAAATCACTTAATCTCAAAGGGAAAAGCACAGTTTTGTTTTAATAAGGCCTCTAAGGTGTATGTATGGATCATATCGCACCACATGGACACAATTACAACGTTTCTTTTCTTTTCCAGGAACCTGATTCCAGCCCTCCTTTATTTGTGTCCCATCTGCTGTTTTCCTGAATCCGTATTTCACTCCCAGACCCTTAACACACACACACATATACACACAGAACCCTTAATATCAGAGTCTTACTGGAAAATAACTTCGTAACTTTCACTGTAACACTTAGCAAATATTTTTAAACCAGGTTAAAGGAAAACCAGGCTAAACCCAGAGAAGAAGAATTAACACACAATGTTAAGTGTTACAGGCAGGTTTTACAAACACACCCAGGTCAGGATCTGTCACCTGATGACATCAGCGGGTGGGTGATTCTAACCCTATAATAACATTGGGATGTTATGAACAATGATTCACTAACGTTTCAGGCCAAATATGAGCTTTAATCAAACTCAAACCTTCAACCAGAACGTATTGATCTTGGTTTTATTTTTCAGAATTGAGCAAAATAACATCAGATTCTGATCAGGGTTAAATACTGTATCAAACCTATTGATTATTTGGATAAGTATCAATCTTCATGTAGTTATAATGAAGCTATAATGAAACCATCATTAGTTGCAGCATCTAAAACACACACGTGCCACAGTATTAACATTAGGAAACAATTTAAAGGAAATTGCTCATAGGAATACATTTGTTTAAGAAATAGAAATAAAACAGTATTAAGTCATCAGTTTCATCCTCTGTTGAAAATCTTAATCTTCAGTCCTGTACCAGAGAGAATCTCTGTTAATGTTAGGAATTGTGTATTAACAAAAAACACTTATAAAGTTCATCTGTCCATCCAGTCATAATACAAAACAGAGGTACACAAATGTGTGCTGCTGGTTTTAAATGAAGATAAGCGCGTTTACGTCTCACGTGGTGATTGACGGGCGAAATGACGACGTGTACGTGTAGAACTACATGTACTGGATCCTCAGCAGCAGTTGCTGCCATCTAGTGTTCAAAAATGTCATATTCACAAATGATTTATATTAGCAGTAATAATGAAATATTAATCATTATTAAGTGACACATTTGAAAGAACGCAGAGGAATCATTTTATGACACTTTTTATTTAAAAAAAAACAGACAAAAGCAAGGTAATAATTCTCCTATATCCACAAAACCATCTGGACCAAATTTCACTCCCCTCTCGCATAGAATTAAAAACTATAGTGTAGGGAAAGTAAAATGAGAGAACACACAGTGACACTGTTACTGTATTTATGCTGTGTGGCCTTTGACCCTGAGAATTCATCCATCACCTTCTTACAATCAGGTTTCAATCATCTGACAGCCGTTCAGGTAAGAAACGGGTTTAACATCAAACCTGAGAGCTTGTGCCCAGATCTGTGACTGCAAGAGTTTAACATCCATAATAACACACAGGAGAAAACAACATATTTGGGCAGCACAAATTCTTACTCATTAGACAACATGCAAACAAAATTGTCATTTACACAACACAGAACTTCCCTCTTGCAGTTCACCAAGACCAGATGAAGTGTGTAATTGTTGAGAGACATTTAATAAGAGGGAGCAACATTTTACACTTAAATAAACAAATTCTAAACATTTAATTCTAAAATACTCAAAGCCTTTACTATAACAGGTGCTGACTGCAGAATAAAATGTCACAGATTTTAAATGAACATTTACAAAGGGACGTACTTCAAATACATGTATGACACTTTTAGGGTTTGCAAAACTAATGCAAGAATACATAAGATGCCTTTACAAATCTGGTGTTTGGGTCTAACAGCTTCTTCACTCATCAGAGGTTAAAGGCTGGGATGTGCAGTAAATTTAGATGCTATTAACTCAGGCTGACTGACACATGATGGCGGCATTTGACGAGAATTCTTTAAATGTGGGTGGAGATGAGTTTGTTACATGTCATAATGGTTGGATGGGAGGGGTGTGGCATGAGGAACAGTGTCATTTTGCTGTCACACTGTGCCTGCCCACTTCCTTTTTAGTTTTCCCAAAATTCCTTCACACACAGCACAACCGAGCCTCCGTTTGATCCAGATGGTTTTCCGTCTCCCTCTGAGGCGAACAGGAAACAGAAATAATTGTCATACATACAAAATAAAGATAAAAATAAAGCGCTTGAAAAATAAACATCTAGTCGTTCCAACAGCCTCCAGTCTGTTCCTGATACACTTCAATCACATCTTCGTCTTCCATACCCAGCTGGAAGAGAAAGAAAAGAGAGTGAGAGATGGTGACGTCACGTCTCAGATTCATCTAGAACTACACGCAGCAGAATTCTGCTGTAGCTCTACAGGGGACTTGCGACGCCAAAGTCAAAGGTTCAATTCCAAGGTGACACACCTGATCAAATAACAGATAGAAAAATGTACATTTATTAACATCAAGTAAACAGATTTTTGTGAATTGTACCTCTTTGGGGGTCTGGTTGTCTGCAATTCTTTGTCCCTCAAAGAGAAACCGTAGAGAGTTCATGGGAACACCCTGAACACAAAATATATATTTTAACAGAAGATATACAGACGTTTAGGTCCTTGTAGGTAAATGCGTGCTGGTGACGTTTACTTGTCTCTGACTGTACGATTCCTTCAGCTTCTTTAAATGCGTCGTCATCTTCACTTTAAAGTGAATCTCGCTGTTGTCCTGCGAGATGAAAAGAGACACAGAATGAAGCGTTAAAAGTGTCACAGCAACATCAGAGCAGAAGGTCTGTGATCAGATATTTACCTGTCCGATCACTTTCAGTTTAATGTATTCTCCATCCTTCTTGTCACCTCCATCACCGGACGGTTTCGTCTCCTGTTCAAGCAAATACATCCATTATCTACCGATACAGTCATGAGAATAAACATTTTGTTTAGGACCCCATGCAAGACAATAAATCCAAGAATTATTCTGAATTATTAGAAATAATAAGAAAGCGTGTAACACAGATGTGTCTTCATTCACAAGCATATGAACTAACTCAAATGCTCAGCGTGGCTCAACATCTCAAACCAACATGAACTTTGTTTAAGGGCCCAGAGCAGCTAACTAGCATCATAGCTCACAGGCTAAATGGTCACATTTCAGAAACCCATCAGTGGTTTTATGAACTTCACCATCACGGATAAGAGGACAGTAGTGAACAAACGCAGCGTTGAGACGATCAGAGTTTAGCACGACTTTCCACAGTCAGTCATTTAGCCACAAAACACACAGAGGCTACAGATGGGCCTCCTGTGTTCATTTTCTAACCCGTCTTTTTCTCTACAGCATTTAAACCCAATCCAGGCTGCACACTGCAGGTTTAAACTCACCGTGTCTGACATGATATCCCGCCGCCTGCAGCCCTTCTGCGTTTCTACAGATGCTTTATTTCAGTGATGAAATGTGATGTTCAGTAAATGTGGGGCTTTGATACCAGCAGACTCACAACACAGCGCCGTTGACGTCATTGGAAAGGGGCGGGACTTCAGACGGAGATACGTCAACGTTGACCACGCCGGTGTTGTTTTTCTCACCACGTCGCTTCTGATTGGCTTCAACTGTCTTCGGCATTTATACTGTTGGATGGCTCGGTGAAATACACTCAGCGATGTTTCGACAAAAAGACCTTTGTACGTTTATCACGATTTTTTTTTAAAAAGTAAATAATGCACAAAACTATAAGCACAAGCAATGTATATTAACCATCACAATTATAACGCTCAACAGCAAATGAGCGTTTTGTAAACGTACATGCGCAAGTCGATTGGTATGTTGCGCATGCGCAGACCGTCCACATGTTCAACTCGTGTACCTCGTGGAGGCTGATGTGAGGCTCTCGATGTGGAGAGCGCAGTGTTAAACTTTACTTAGCGTAACGCAAACTAATCTAAAATGTTAGTGTTGTTTGAAACGGCCGCCGGCTATGCCATTTTTAAGGTAAGCATTTATTATGTTGAGGAAATGGACGTCGTTGCATTTTGCGGTCGCGGCTTCTGCATCTGCTGTTAGCTAGCCGGTACCGTTAGCGGCGATGTTACACTAAAGTCTCTACAAAGTGTCACAGATCACAAGTGTTTCCATGAATGCGCGTGTTATGTATCTTTATAACTTAAGATGACTTTCCAAACCATCTCGGTATGTTACGGCCATCAGCGTGACACATGCGGGCCTCCGTCGTTGCTTTAGCCACGTTGTGGGTTCAGATCTGACCATAAGAAAACTTCAGTGCCTGTGGTTTATAAAAGATTACTTTAAAATGACAAAAAGAAAACGAGCTTTTATTAAATCACGGCTGGAGAAAGTGTCCACATGGTCGGAATACAGAGATTTTACCCGCTTGTTTCTCCTGGTTTGAAGGTCCTGGATGAGCAGAAACTCCAGCAGGTCGACAGCCTGTGGAAGGAGTTTGAGACGCCGGAAAAAGCCAACAAAATGTGAGTTACTTCCGAAGAAATGATTCTTCTACACAGAGCTTGATCTGTATTAAACTGCACGCTGCTGTGCTGTTGTTATAAGTCTGTCAAGTGTATTTAAAGTTTCCAAACACTTATTTGCACTTTAAGATATAATTTATCCAACTGCATCATCTGTAATATCAAGTCTATTGCATGTATTGAGAGTAAAATTACTTGTTTTTTTCTTGTAGTGTGAAATTGAAGCACTTTGAGAAGTTTCAGGACACGACAGAAGCTCTTGCAGGTAATATAACACAGGTGATATATTGACAACTGTATGTTGTCATGGCGATTTGAATGATGCTGTGCGTCCATGATGGATTTCTGTGTCTGATTTAAGTATGAGGTCAACCGCTAATATTCGTCACTACCACTGAGACCACAGCCATTCAGATCATTTATATAGAACATCAGTCTTCTGTAAACATCTGAAAATCTGCTTTTCCTCTCGATGAAGCTGCAACGGCGATGGTGGAGGGCAAACTGGGCAAGAGTTTGAAGAAAATCCTGAAGAAAGTTGTGGCCAAAGAAGCTCACGAGCAGCTGGCCATTAATGATGCTAAACTGGGAGGTGTGATTAAGGTAAATCATGGGGGTCTGATCCAGGACTGGTGGTCTCCCATCTGATGTGTGTTGCTGATTTCTGTGGTGAAACATTACAAGCTGTGATGATGTTGACCTCGAGTCACGTTGCTGAAAAATTATGAGGCGTTTAAGTCACTATCTCATCTGAGCTTGTGTTTGGTTTACTGGTAAAAGTGTATTGCGTAGATCGAATGAACATTTGTACTTGTGGTCTAAAGATTAAATTGGCAATTACTAGTTGGTTTAGAGGTAGATTGTATAGCACCTCATCATTAACATACATTTATCAGAGCATCTCTGCTTTAGAATGAATGATGTATTTTGTCTCTCTGTCGCCCCCTGCAGGACAAGCTGAACCTGAGCTGTGTGCACAGCCCTGCTGTGGCTGAACTCATGAGGGGCATCAGGAACCAGATGGAGGGTCTGATCACAGGTCTGCAGGCTAGAGAGATCAGCGCCATGTCTCTGGGTTTGGCACACAGGTCGGTTCATCACGTAACAGAAGTTTAAAATGATGCTTTATTTGTCAGAAACTGTTAGCTGTTAACAGGCTGTTCATTAGCCAATGAAACCCTCAGAGCTGATGTTTACAACATCAACACGCTTGTATTTGATTGGCCTTTATTTATTCCCAGCCTCTCCCGATACAAGCTGAAGTTCAGCCCAGATAAGGTGGACACCATGATAGTTCAGGCCATCTGTAAGTACACAACACATTTATAATGCATTTAAACATGTATGTAGATGCAAAAGGTCTGTGGTGACACCCAGCCGCAGGTTCACCCTGTTGTCTGTCACCCGTCTACAGCTCTGCTAGATGACCTGGATAAGGAGCTGAATAACTACATCATGCGCTGTCGGGAATGGTACGGCTGGCACTTCCCAGAACTCGGCAAGATCATCACGGACAACCTGGCATACTGCAAGAGCGTCCGTAAGATCGGTGAGGAGATTTTGGAAGTATCACAGTAGCTTTGGGATAAGATGGAGAGTCTGCAAAAAGGATACACCACCAGTTAACCTGGTGCTGAAAACACACGTTTAGTCACTTATCAGGAGTCTCTGGTCTTCCAACTTAATCTTCATCTGATTGTAAATATCAGGTGATCGCACAAACGTGGGCTCAACAGACCTTTCTGAGATCCTACCGGAGGAGGTGGAGGCAGAGGTTAAATTGGCGGCAGAGATCTCCATGGGAACGGAGGTGTCCGAGGAGGACATCGCCAACATCATGCATCTCTGTGACCAGGTGTGTAAATCTGCTAATCTTGCTAAGCTAAAATCCTTAAAACCAGAGCGCCAGTGTTGACTGTGATACTTTATATGTTCTGTAGGTGATTGAAATCTCAGAGTACCGCACACAGCTGTACGATTACCTAAAGAACCGCATGATGGCCATCGCACCCAACCTGACAGTCATGGTGGGAGAGCTGGTGGGAGCCCGCCTCATATCCCATGCAGGTGAGCAGTGATTGGTTAGAATTCTGATGAAGCTGTGAAGCAACCAATCAGACGTGAGGGGATTTTGGGCTGTTAATTCTGCCTGTTGGTTGTGTTTGAGGTAAATAATGTTATATATTGTTGCTCCTCAGGTTCTCTCCTGAACTTAGCCAAGCACCCTGCATCCACTGTACAGATTCTGGGCGCAGAGAAAGCTCTGTTCCGAGCTCTGAAAACCAGACGGGACACTCCCAAATACGGCCTCATCTATCACGCCTCCCTGGTGGGCCAGACCACTGCCAAGAACAAGGGCAAGATCTCCAGAATGCTGGCCGCAAAAACAGCCCTGGCTGTCCGATACGACGCCCTGGGAGAAGACACCAACGCTGAGATGGGCGTCGAAAACAGAGCCAAGCTGGAGGCTCGGTTACGCTTCCTGGAGGAGAAAGGGGTGAGTTGGGCTGATGATCTCTGTGTGTGTGTGTGTATATGAGAACTCTGTTGTGACAAGCAGTGATGATGATGACTTCATGTCTGTCCTGAATATCCGCTGTGGGCTGTAAGTCACTATCTCATCTGAGCTTAAACCTCTGACTAGATGAATGAAGGTTTTGCTTGGTGTCAGAGTTTGTTGTTGTTTGATGCATGGGAAATCGTGATAAATTATAGCAAAAGCATTTGTTCTGTTTGGATCCAGAATAAGGCAGCTGTATTGACTGTGGCAAGTTGGGTTTTGTTTGTTTAATAATGTAACTTTTGTTTGTTTGTGTTTCTCAGCTCAGACGCATCAGTGGTTCGGGCAAAGCTGTGGCAAGAGCTGATAAATATCTGCACAAGAGGTGAGTGTGTGTTCAGTCAGATGGATCACGTGACGACAATGTGATTTAAATTTCTCCAAATTTTAAATTGTTGCAAATTTCAAACACTTCATTTGACTTAACACCAGTGACGTAAAAATATACGACCCGTCTGGAGACTCAACAATCCCCTCAAAAAAGAGGAAGTTTGAGGAGGTAGAGGAGGGTGAGGAAGAGGAGAAACCGGCAGGGGTTAAAGCCAAGAAAGTGAAGAAGGAAACCCCATCAGGTAAACATCCACACAGCACTGATTATGTCATCGTCAGATGATGATGTTAGACGCAGACAAACACTGAACGAATGTCCATCACAGCCGAGGCAGAAGCCCCCGCGGAGCCCGAAACGGAGACCCCAAAGAAGAAGAAGAAAAAGAGGAAAGCGGAGGAGGAACCCAAAGCTGAGGAAGAGGAGACGACCGTCAGCCCAGCAGAGGAGGTGAGAGGAGGAGGAGGAGTCATTGATGGGTTTCTGTGATCTTACAGTAGAACTGATGTTTTCTCCTCACAGACGACAGGGAAGAAGAAAAAGAAAGAAAAGAAGCGAGCGGCTGCAGAGGAGCCAAAGGAGGAGGAAGAGGAGGCTGCAGTCGCTCCAGCACAGGAGGTGAGCTCCACAATCACATTCACCTCATTCTGCATTAATTCTGCAGGTACTGAAAGACTTTTTTTTTCTCAGACGACAGAAAAGAAGAAAAAGAAGAAAAAGGTTAAAGAAGAGGACAAATAGAACGAATAGGACTTTTAAACTTTTTTCATGAACTTTGTTGTATATAAAATGTTGTAATGTCACACAACCCAACTGGCGCTCACAGCAGATTAAACCATTTATTTGTCAGGCAGGTTTTCTTTTGCATTTGTAAAAGATTTATAATTTCATCTTGTTTAAATCTTGTATTAAGTTGTAGAGAACAGACAGAATGTTTTATAGATTTTTGTTTAAAGTGAAAATTGGTCCGATTATCTCATGTTATATAGAAAAAATGTGAAGAGAAATTTGTGATCATGCAAGACTGAGTTGTTTCTGTCTCAGGATTATTAAAACTTTACGTTTCCATATTCCTACATTTGTCTCATTGATTTCTTTAATATTACTAGTTAAAACACACCATTTATTTTCTGTTTTTGGTGCTTGATACATAATATAACATTGATTTGTTAGGATATCGGCCATCGACCAACTTTGGCCAAAGGCTGGCCAATACTAATCTGTGATGCTGTCTGTTTTCCTTAAAATATTATGAATTCAGGGATTTTCAGATGGATTCAGTTACACATCTCCAGTTACCACATGCTGGATTGTGGTACTTGTCTAATGAGTTTAATTCTCCTCTGGTTCCTCCTCTTTGCTTTTTAACAAGATGCTTGACCAGAAAGTGGCAAAAATGTTTGTCCACACGGTCTAATGAGCAGCTATTTTGATTCTGTCTAATATGAGAGGAAGTTACAGAATAAGGATCCATTGAGCCTCAAGGACTCGAGTCAATAACAACAAATATTAACAGTTCAGTTCAAACATTCTCACACTAGATGAAATGAAATGCAGAACAGATACAGGTGTTGAATTTCTGACACGACCATCTTTGCTGTTTTGTCTGTGGGGTTGCCAAGTATTCTATATAAAAATCCTCCCCACTAATCAAGACAATTATTTTACTGCTATCAAGAGCTAAACACAGATATTAAACGTAACTATTCATAGATACCAACAATACCTTTGATAATGTTATAACTGGTAAGAACTGTGGCAAGACAACAAATAATACGCAGATAGGAGAGATAAAAGCAGGTAAACATTTTAATTTTCCTGAAGACGTAGGAAAATATTTGTCTATATCTGTATACATTACAGATGTCATTTAAATTTAAATGTCAGAGACATCTTTTCAAAAACATTTTGTTTGTACGCATACTTTAAAACTTTAAAACACTTTAGCATAGGAAACAAACTTTCTCAGAGTGGAGTTTAGCACAGACAGCAATAGTGGCGAGCAGATTTATCGAGCGGCGATATCTGCGATCGACTATCAGGTCTACACACGCAGTCACTGTGAACCACGTGTGACACTGTGTCCAAACCTGCGAAGTTTTCACACATGATTTCTGAACAGTTGTCGTCTTATCGGTAAAATGTCGCAAGTTCAAGCCAGATTCTTCACTCAGAACAGAAAGTGAGTATTATTGCGCTATATTATTATTGCGCT
>JBAJNP010007139.1:0-23418 GCA_036877545.1 Yasuhikotakia modesta | reverse complement strand
CATCATCACTCATATCTTACATAATAGCAAGTGCACCTGATAACAGAAATGGTGTCCAACACCTGCTATAAGCCCGACCTTTATTTTGTGGGTCAGACTTTTACTGTCCACATCATGCGATCATGTGGACTGGACGCCTGGCTGTTCTTTCCACAGCGACGTCTGGAAACTTCAGCCTCACCTCGACTCAACAATAGAGGGAAATCATCAGATGAGAGCACAAGGCTTCACTGAGGTCACCGACACATGCTAGTAAACGCTCCCAGGATCCTTTTCACGGCAGAACCTCACCCAGAACCTCTGAGAGCGCCACGGGGAAAACCACAGAGGTGATCGTTTAAGCGCATCCCAGGACCGAAACATCTCCCTGGTTCAGGTAACGTCACTCAGGGCTCTCCAGCCGCTTCTCAGACTGGGTTTCATCTGGGGCATGTGGTCCTCGTAACGTTACACCGCCTCCCACCGCGAGAAAACCGTACATCAGGTACAGTCCAATACTGTTATTTTTAGGGTAACACAAAAAAGTAACAGCAGTGAAGTTAAAACAAGTTATTCTGTACAGATTTGTGAAGAGTAAAACGTCTTTTTGCTAGCGGTTTTATTTACTCACGATGACGTGCTTGATTTGGTTTTAGTCTGTACGAAAAGAACTGGCATATTTACATTCATAATTTATAACATCATAATTTTCATAATTGTAATATCTTGAAAGTCCCAGCATTGAATACTAACGCAAAACTCGCATTGGAGCTAATCGTATAAGATGCCTAGCTGCTATTTCTGTGCATTTCTATTATTATTATTACTGTACGTTTTATTGGCTGAGAATTTATGACAGCCTCAACAGTTATGAAATCTTGGCCCACCAAACTGAGTGGGCCGAATACTTCTCTGACCAACGTTGGGGTCTTCTGCTAAATCACTTTAGCAGCGCGATTTACTTTAATTTCTTTTTAAGATTCTTGGATCGCTTCGTTCGTCTGCTTTGCCAGTTCACATTATAACCGTGACCACAGCTACCTAATTTGTTTTTACAAAAGTGTAGGAACATATTACACCAAAGAATATGTACCAGTAAAAAGAGACAGTGATTTTTAAATTGTATGGGAGTGTGGTCTACCCAACTTGGTTGTTTATGTTTAGAAGTAAAAAAAAAAGCATGAGCATCTATTAATTCTAAGGCAGTCAAGCGCTGAGTCATGGTCCTCACCTTTAGAGTTAAAACCCTGCTGAGATAATTCATTCCAGACATTACTACACAACTCTAAACAAACAACAACATTTACCGAAAAACACTGCATGAATTCAACACTTTGGGAGGGGAACCAATGAGGCATTTCAACCATCTTGTAATTTACGCTCTCTGTTGCAAACAGATCAAAGGAGAAATGACCTCCGCCATGACGTCACCGCAGACCTGGACCATTCTGTCTCTGCTTGCGTTTTTTGGAGCGCAGCTGCTAGCTCAAGACTACGATGACGAGCCAGATTACGAGACAGAGGACCAATATTTCCCACAAGTTCCTCGACTGCCTGTGCCTCCACCTGACTACGACACCCAAGTCATGTATTCCTACGAATGTGCTAGCGAGTGTTTTTGCCCCCAGTCTTACCCATTTGCCATGTACTGCGACGGTCGCAAACTCAAGGAGATTCCCAACGTTCCGGGACAGATCATGCACTTGTACATTCAGCACAACAATATCGAATCTATAACTGCAAAACCTTTTGCTAATGCCACATCCTTGAGGGACATCAACCTAAGCTACAATAACCTCCAATCATCAAAAGTGGAAAAAGATGTCTTTAAAACGCTCAAAAACCTCATCCAGCTTCACCTGGAGCACAATAATCTGGAAGAGGTTCCTTTTGCCCTGCCAAATACCCTTCAAAGGCTTCATTTGAGCTTCAATAAAATTTCAAAGATACAAGCTGATGCTATGAGAGATCTTAAAAAACTCACTGCGCTGGATTTGTGTAGCAACAAACTAACAGACGCTAGCGTTAAAGGAAAGATCTTTTCTGGCCTGAGGAACCTCATGCAGATCAATCTGTGTAGCAATAAGCTGAAGTCCATGCCAGGAGACCTGCCAGAATCTCTTCTGCAGATAACGCTGGACAACAACTCCATCTCATCCATACCTGAAGGCTACTTCAAAAAAACTCCCAATCTTTTGTCCCTGCGTATGTCACACAACAAACTCAAATCTGTTCCGTACAGCGTCTTCAACTTTTCCAGACTGATGGAGCTTCACCTCGGCCATAACCAACTCTCCAAACCGTTCTTTGTTCCCAGCACAATGGAACATCTGTACCTCCAGCACAATGACTTTAAGGGTAGGTTTATAATCACAACCTTTGTCAATAACTTAAACGTCCAATAACCATCAACTCAAAAACCATAAACTCAATAACCATAAACTCAACAACCATAAATAAACTCAATAACCATAAACTCAATAACCATAAACTCAATAACCATAAACTCAATAACATCAATATTTTCTTCAGTTTAAATTGTGTCCCAAAATCTGAAAATATTAGCATTAGCAGTATCTAAAGTAGCAGTTTTACAGCATTTCTGTATTATAGTTGTTTCTTCTGCTTGTAGATCTGAATGCATCTCTGATGTGTTCATCACTGGACCTCGTGAATCCCAGCATGCTAACCTACATCCGTCTGGATGACAATAAGCTACGAGGGCCGCTGGACTACTCCCCCTACAGGTGCTTCCCCAGGCTGAGGATGATATTTTATGGAAACCAGAGGGAGGCTGATGAAGATGATTATGAACCTAAAAAACATGATAAACTTCAGCTACTGAAGAAAGCAAAGGATTTTTGATAGCCTGAAGCGTTTTTGCAATACTCCACTTCCGTAAACGTACATACCTGCAATCCAACACTCTTAAAAAGGTTCTTCACAGCGAAGAAGGTTCCTGAAAGAACCATTGCTTATCATTTAAAGAACAGTTTAAAGAACTCACTTTAAGTTTCTTAAATGTTCAAGGTTATGGGCAAAAATGGTTCCTTTATGGCATTGTGAAGCATCTTTTTAAAGAGTGAAATATATATCACAGCTACTCCATTTTCCTTTAATTTGCAAAATGCTTTTGACTCAAGTTCCAACAACAAGCCAAGGGTACAACAAATAACCGTTTTGCTATTAGCCTGCTAACAAGGCAGTATTGCTAACAAGTCATTCAATAAAGAGCTATATGGTCTGCTTTAATGCAGTCTGAGCTGTGAGTTTTTTTTTAACTAAGCTGCTTAAATGAACAACTTATACAATAGTTGCCAAATTAACTAAAAAATGCGAAATTTTAAACATGAAGCCCAGACATAAAAATAAAATCAACTAAACAGAAAGTGTTTTAGTGTAAAAGGGTCACGGTCAAATACTTGGGGTCTCCAAATCAAGAAAAAAAACATCATGGCGGGGACGCACATCAGCACTGTAAAAACATTTCTTAGCATTTGGCGCCGTTCCCGGTACAGTAAATTTTTACAGGTCTGTATAATCGCTAACACACCTGTAAAGTTATTCTCTGTGGTCTTATTTCCATCTCCTGCACATTTACTTCAGGAGGCCCTGGGCCCAGTTCATCTCGTGTTCAGGTACAAGGAGTCACATGTTTCCTATTAAACATGTTTTCCCTCACCTTAATCTTCAAGTGTCTGTTTTATAGACGCGCTCTGGTTTGCTTTCATAATTCATTTAATTTATGTTTTTAGTGAAATGTGTCTAGGCAAACCCCCGTAAAACACTAAATAGTTGCTGGAAAAACAAACCGTTGAGACTGTCTGAAAATGATTAATCGCCCTGAAAGATGGATGACTGTAATCAAAGAATTAAAAAATTTGGCTACTTCTGAACCAGTTGAATTGTGGGATTGTGTGAAACGTACGGATTGATTAGCACAGAACGGAGCTGAAACAGAAGACATGTCGCCTCAAATTCCTCATTCGTTAACATACATCACATTTGAGAGAGAGAGAGGGAGAGAGAGAGCTCTTCTTGCCTCTTTCTGAGAAAGCTTTTTTTAAACCACAAACACGGCCCACCGCTGCAGGCGACGCAGTGGTCCGTTCATCTGGGACAGGAATGTGAGGGGTTAACGTCTGTTTCACAAACTCCCACTTAAGGATCTCCTCTGGCAGTCTGTGGTGGGGCTTAAAAATCTTGATTTGACAGATCACATTTTACTCCAGGCACAGAGAAAGCAGCCAACCGCCGCCTGCACGCCGCTAGTGCTCTTTAACTCAGCAGAACGCGTCCCAGAGTCTCAGATAGAATGGGGACAAGGTTTAGAATGTTTATTTCAGTGGCGGTGTTGGCATCTTGGGTGCTGTTAGCATCTAGCGCCCACCTCCACCACAAACATTTGGGAGTAGCACTTACTGAAGAAATCAAGGAGGGAGCTTGGAGAAACAAGGTAAATCTGTTATATTTTCACTTTTCTGTTTAGGCTGACTGAACAAGCTTAAGGGATGTAGTGCTCAGTTATTCTGTGTTGAGTGTTTCTTGTCATGTTTAACACAATGTTTCGCTCATTTTGTGCTAGTTTAAATGCTGTTTGACTCTTCAAACTCTAACCAAATCACGTGTTGTTTCATAACCAAGCCATAGTAAAATCTGACATAAATAAATCTGACATGCAACAAACATTATATTCAAAAAACAATATGTATGCACTCATTAATATTATTTAATTATGAATGATCACTATAAAGATCATTTTTAGCACTCAATAATTTACAATCAATGCAATTACAGTATTGGAGACAATACAATATTAAACAGAAATATTCATATTTGGTAACATATTTAATATCTCATACTTGGTCATCCGCAATGCACACAAATCTAAAACATAGCTTACTAGGAATGAGATAAAGTTATCACTCAGATGTTAATTTAAAAAGATGTTATTTCTGCTGTAGAGCTAGAAGTTTTAAAAACAGGCCGCTCTGTTAAATCAAACATTAATAACTGAGAGCCCATTCTAAATCAGAGATGGACCCAACAGCTGCGGTGTGGAATCCCTCTGATTAGTCAGCAATCTGTTCTCAAGGAGTTCCCTCAGGCTTAAATTCTCCCACCCACAATAACTCACAGGTCAGACACTCACAGGGTGAGTTAACAGATGCCTGGAGATGCCTGGAGACATGCAGGTTTGGACAAACACTAAGATCTGGGAGCAACGTCCAAACAAGCCAAAGGAGATGACAGTATTTTATGATCAACATCTTAAAGTATCAGTTGACCAAAAAATGAAAATTCATCAGCCACATTCCACAAAACACAAAAATGTGAACTCTTCAAGACTTAATGTTTTTAAGATCCAAAAAGGACATCAAAGCACTTAAAAGCATAACAAATATGATCCATGTGACTTATAAATGTAATGTATCAGTAAATGTTGATTTAAGAGAACACAAGTTCCATGTTTATGATATTGGTCTTACAAGTCTTCTGCATGTAAACACAGTAACCATCAGAACGTCAGAATGTCTTTTGTGATCCACAAGAACCAAAACGTTAGCCCAAGGTCCAAGCCTAAACATGGCAAATGCTAGTTA
This sequence comes from Yasuhikotakia modesta, assembly GCA_036877545.1. Classification (NCBI taxonomy): domain Eukaryota; kingdom Metazoa; phylum Chordata; class Actinopteri; order Cypriniformes; family Botiidae; genus Yasuhikotakia; species Yasuhikotakia modesta. The sequence continues at coordinate 17,836 of JBAJNP010007139.1, read as the reverse complement.
TGCTATTAAACGCAGCGACTGTTTTACAGAGATCAGATGACAACACCGCGCTCCTGCTCGCTGATGCTCCAGAGGACTCCACCCCAGCATCACCTGTAGGAGATCCATCAGGTAAAGATCTACTGATCTCCAATCTGAGAAGAATGGGTGGTTCGCAGTGGTAAGAAGATATGTGTGCATGTACAACCATCCACCAGTTTCAAGAAGTCTTCTGAAAGACCCGTTTCATATGTCTCAGACCTTCCAACCTGTCTACTGTGCGTGTGTCTAACTGGATCAGTCTACTGTGAGGAGGTCGACCCAGATATGACATCGGTACCGGCGCTGCCCAAAGAAACAAACTACCTCTACGCTCGGTACAACAAGATAAAAAAGATAACAGCCAAAGATTTTGGAGATATTGGTGAGTTCTTTGAATGTTCTGAAGGAGAACAACTCTTACTTTTTAAAGCTAGCATTCATTTTATCTGAAATGTGTTAAAACGTCAGAGACAAAATGCATTTAAAAGTGATTGCAAAGGATTAAACATTCTTGTCTTACGTAACGACGATGATGAAATTTATTAACCGCATCATTCTACAAAGCATTGGTGTTGACAAAAACTTGGAAGTGTTACACTACTCTGACAAAGAGAAAATGTTGGCTAGAGTCTGTTTTTTTGAGGTCCTCACACATGAAAAGCTACTTTTAAGACACAACAATATCTTCCCATGAACAAAAATAAAACCAGACCACCTCAGCTAACAAATAGACCTTTCAACAGCACAAGAAATATCAAAATGAGAACACACACAAACAAAAAGTTCAGTAAATTCAAGCAAGTAATCAAATTCCAGCTTAGAGGGAAAAAAATGTTAATTTTATCTAAAAGTTCTCTCAAAGCTATTAAAAACATTACTGCAGTAACATTAGTAGAGATTTTTAAACATTGTATACCATATATACGTTATTCTGAATTGAATGTTTCAACATTCAACATTAATTTTTTAAACATTTTTTTTACTTAATGCTTTTCTGTCTATCTACTGTAGTCACTTTGAAGAGAATCGATTTCACTGGAAACCTGATTTCTGAGATAGAGGACGGTGCCTTTGCTAAGCTCACCATGCTAGAGGAGCTCTCGCTAGCTGAGAATGCGCTAGTCAAGTTACCGATGCTACCGGCGAAATTAATGTCCTTCAACGCCAACCACAACAAACTGAAGACCAAAGGCATCAAGGCGAACGCTTTCAAGGTAAACAGCCATGAATTACATAATGTCTCCTAATGATCCACAACACCTGTTTGAAAACATTACCAGCTACAACCCTTCATTTTCTAGAGTGTTTTTTAGAGGTAAAGTCTAAAAAAGCAAACCAGTGGTTTTCAGTGTTAAACATGCATCCCTAACTTGCCTCTCTATTGCCATCTCTGTCTGAAACCTATAATTGCAGGTTTTCACACACTTATCTTTATGCTTTTTAAAGTAAAACTGGCATTTCCTAAAAAATCATAAATCAAATAATAAATCACCACTGTGAATCGAGAAACCGCCTTGAGCAATGATCTGTCATGCACTTGCTTGCTTGCAGCTTGAAATGAAAGCAAAAACAAAACTGTTATAATCACTTACAATCCTGCCTTTTCTTTTTCTTACAGAAGTTAAACAAACTGGCCACCCTCTATCTTGCTCACAATGAACTGGAAGCTGTTCCTTCCATCCCTGAGACGGTCCGAATACTTCACCTCCAGGTGAGACATCCATCCGTTCTCACAGCAAACAGAGACTCAAAATCTGCTCCCGGTTTCTGAGACTTAATGGATTTCCCATCATTTCTACCCGATTAAAGTGGCACATATCTAACCCTAAAAATGTATATTTTCTACATAAATGTTTTATGAACTCAACTGTATTTATTTCTCAAGCCTGCAAATCATTATTTTAAAGGCAACACAATCGTACGACAATCTCTAAAGCCAGACTGTTGCAGTAAACATGTTGTTTCATTGCTTACAGAACAACAACATTTCATCGGTGAGCGTGGACACCTTCTGCAAAAGCAACGACACCTACTACATACGGCCCAACATGAATGAGATCCGTATGGATGGAAACCCGGTCATTTTGGCCCAGTACCCCAACAGCTTCACCTGCCTGCAGTCTCTGCCAATCGGGCGATACCAGTGACGGATGACGCCCAATGAGAGGGGCTTGGATTTCCACCGATGACTTAAATAAGACGAGTTTAAAGTCATTCAACCGCCATGAGCATACGACAGGGTATTCACATGAGATATATATATAGATATATATATACACACATCAACTATCCAACAGCTGCCCAAACGTTTTAAGTCATTTGATTTTCTCTTGATATCGACTTTGTAGCAGAATGTAAAGCACACAGAATAACTTCATATCCGTTGTAAATAAACTGGAAGCTGCTGTTTAGTAAAATGTGAGTTCATTTAAGAAACTGCAGTTAAGCTTGTAGTATTCCTCAGAACTCTGTGAAATTCTGACACTTGTACTGTTAAAAATGTCTCTTATTAGCTGAAATTAAGACATCTGCTAAGTTAACCAGAGGGTGGGAACCCGTTTTAAGTTCGGTTCTGCGAAGATCCGCGACAGATGGACTTTCCTGACTTACCTTCTCTGAACTGTCTGACTAATATTTATGTACTTTTTTTGTAATTACTACGTATGTTTGAATCAAACCTGAATAGACTGTACAGTTAAACATTATTATGAAATCAACATGTTATCTTATCTCTAGTTGTTGAAATACATCTTTTTCTAAGAACTTGTTTGTGACTTGTTTTCTCTGATCTTTTACAACCGCACTGCGGGACCACAGACAAACAGTTAAAGCAAAAGTAATGCGTGCAATGCTATAAAAAGACCAAAACAACTGTCTAAGAACCAATCAAACCAAAAAAAGATTATGCATGCAGAAAGTTCTGGAAAAACTGGGGTAATATTGTTCCATTTCACAGGCCAAACTGGCAGGAATTATAGCAGAATGGTCCAAGCAAATAGTGGAATGTTTTCCATACAGCTCGAAGGCTCAACTCCCAAACCTTTTACTGCCACCAAGTCATGGAATTTGTTCCCGATCTGGCATTCAACGGTCATTCTAGATCTTCTGAAAGTCTCGTGTAACACAGGCGGTAATGACAGCCGAGTAATTTAAACCATGGAGGGAAAACCTCACAAGACGAGATGCAAAATGTGAGAACCTAAATTTTCGTGACACTTGTTGGGAAATTTCTATCTTTCTAAACAATGATCTTGTTATCAAGTCAATGTTTACAATAAACAAAGTTCATATTTTTAATAAAAACGGATGCTTCTGAGAAAACCAAGCTTTTCTTAGTAGGGGTCCGTTTTGGTGGGGGGTCCTTGTTCTGTAGATGTTACACACACCACGTCTAAATCACCACAGATTTATGACTAAGAACACCTTGGGGCCATAAACCCTTGGAGAAAAGAGTTATGAAGTAAAAACAAAACGGTTAATATTAAAAAAATCTATTTCACGTTCCATGAAAATGGCCAGATGTGAAATTTGTGTTCTTGGAACTCTCTTTTCTTTAAGGGTTGGATACATTAATTAACAGCCTAATTCCTGGTTTCTAATTCCTAGTTTCTTTTGTGAACTTTACCTGCAGGTGTTGAGATGTTTCCGTCTCTCCTCTCATCTCTCAGAGAACATCCTTAAAGTTCTGAAGTTCAGAAGATCTTCATTGTCTTTCACTCTGAAACAGAACAAAACAGAAGAAAGATGTTTACTAAACCATCAAAGATCACCCAACTGTGGTGTATTTCACAGCTTCACAGATTTAGAGCTCAATTATTAATTCAAGCACACAACACTTAAAACGGCCAACCAGAGTCAACATTTAGGATACATGGTGGATTATAAAAGGATAAACTGTGCATTTGTGTTTAATCACCTTCACAGGCTGCTGTTATGAGACATTTTGAGATTTTCCATAGATTTACCGGGGGCCCAAAAACTATGGCACAGGACGCAACTTTCCATGACTCTCGAGTCTCGTCTGAAAGGACGATGTTGTAACGAGTGATGGAAAAATGGTAAGTCTCTCAGAACTACATGGATCCACTCCAAGAGTAAAGACAGCAAGAGCTGGAGTTGAAGGTTCCTCAAGGAACATCCAAACACCAGGCATGAATGTTCTCCTTTCCATTTAGCCCGTCATATGGCTTAGATTTGTTGGATGTGGGTGAGCTGAAAGTTTACAAACAATAATCAGACAACTGGCTTGACTGACGTCTAATGACGGTTAAATGAAACCACAGACAGATTACCCTCGTTGGTGGACCTCTTTCTGTACCGTGAGTAATTTCCATCATATTTCAGGTTTGTTGACTGGGGACCGTGAATCTGAAAAAGTCATTTAAAGTAGGTTTTCTTTGAATGCTAACCTGCACGTTTGACAAATGAAACATTTATAAAACACAGATGAATGGCTATTACTGGCAAAAAGACAATTTTTGATCTTTTAATCAACATTTAATCTTGTGTTAATGTTAGTCATATAATGCATCTCTTATATAAACTATTATATATATTATATAATATTATATATACACTATATTATAAAAATATATGTTTGTTATATACACACATTATACTATGTACATTATACATGTGTGCGTGTGCGCATATATATACACACACACACACAAACACACACACAAACGTTGTTCTTGCAAATACCTTCACACACTACTGAAAGAGGCGTGGCTTCTAACATCACTCTGAAAGAAGGGCGGAGTCTTGTGCCTTCCAAGCACAAGCATGTTTGATTTCAGATCTACCTGAAAGCATATAGAACAATTTAGAGTTACTGGGCATACCATGATACTAAAAATTAGTAAAAACTATTAATTATAAATATTATTTTAGAACATTAAAATAGTTTTACCCAATAGTTTATTTTCTACATGGAACATAATAGTTGTAAAATGCATCTTCTTGAGGTTCTGAAATATATAGACTCAGACTAATGCGAGAACCATTATCTTCAGTGTTTTTCCAACTCTCATGCCAGGACAGGCTCACGAACCAGACAATACGATCCAGATGTATATTCAGAGAGTTGGCTGTGCTCTAGAAAGGGTCCAAAGAAATCGGCGCCAAAACGGCAGCAAGGGAGAGAAATACCTTTGCCTGTAATTTGTCATCTCAGCCAAAGATTCCTGTGAAGAAGAACAACTTTAGGAGACACCAGGTCTTCAGAAAAAACCTGAGCAAACATCCACCAGAAACAAGGATTGTAGAATGATCTTAGCCCACTTTGTTTTTATCACAAGCTATTAAAGTTAACCTTCAACACTCCAAATAACTTCTAATGGCCTAAAAATGATGGTTCTCCCTGGATAACTGGAGACTTCAGAAGGTGTTTCTTTGAAGTGAAGTGTCACGCTGTACTTCTCCAAATAATAAAGGAAGAAAACTGTACTCCACGCCGCAGGAACGTTGAGAAGATGAAACAACCAAATTACCTAAGAAAACAGCAGCTTTCATCTTTGAGGCTTCTGGTGGAGTTTAGCTTCAAATTCTGACCCGGTCCAGTGACCGGAGGTGGTCCACATGTTTGGTTTTACAGAGCACACAATGTGGGGTGCTGTTGGCCATTACTGCCTTACTGGTGCCATTTGTTGACAGTTTAATGAGCAGGACATGTCACAGGCGTCAACACGGCACCTTTTAACATTAAATCCACACATCATTACGCTGGACAAAGCGTTCCTCTGGGTTCGCATGACTAAACCTCATGACAGAAACAGTTGAAGCGGCTGTAGTTTATAAAAATGGATTACTCCACCAACATGGTTTTGCACCACCAAAACAACACAAAACACAAAGCATTGAAAAAGAATAAGATAAAATACGAACTTGACTAACAGAACAGAACATAGAATGCAGAACTGAACAGAACCCTGCAGAACAAAACAGAACAGAATAGAGCGCACAACAGAACCCTGCAGAACATAATACTATTGAACAGAACCTTTCAGAACAAAACATTGTATGAAAAACAAGCAACTGAACACAGCCATAAACAACAAACTACTATAGAACTAAATAGAATATAGGACAGAACATTACAGAACAGAACAAAGTACTATAGAACAGAACAGAACATTAAACAGAACCCTAAAAGTCAAAACATTACAGAACAGAATAGAGCACACAACAGAACAAAGTACTATAGAACAGAACAGAACAGAACAGAACAGACAACAGAACCTTGCAGAACAAAATAGTATTGATCAGAACAGAACACAGAACTTAACCTTGCAGAACAAAATACTACTGAACAGAACAGAACATTAAACAGAACCCTGAAGAACAAAACATTACAGAACAGAACAGAACCTTACAAAGCAAAATATTATAAAACAGAACCGAACACAGAACAGACCCTGGCAGAACAAAATATTACAGAACAGGATAGAATATAAAACTGTATAGAACATTGTAGGACACAACACTATAGAACAGAATAGACTATTGCAGAACACAACAGAATACAATAGAACAGGACGGAACATAAACAGAGTACAATCTTTCACAGAACACAGACATGGACCACATGGTTAATGATTAAACCTTTATTTGTGATGTTGGCTTCAATCATTGCATGGATAAACAAAACCTCTCAGCTGCAAATACAACAGAAAACACAGAGAAAACATTAAACAGCAAAACAATGCTCTTTTTGTACAACACTGGAATGTTTTTGTGGTAATCCGCCTTTCTGTTTCTGAGGAGAACATGGCAGTAAATCAATCTGTGGCTGGTGAGGTCTACCAGACGTTTATTATACGAACACATCAATCAGTCCACAACGTGAACATAAGATTTATGTGGAAACGGCGCTGAAAAGCTAGTTATGTTTGCTCAGCATCCTTCTGATAGGCCAACATTATTTCCCATGCACATGTTTTTTAATAACACGTCTGGTTACGAGTTTAACATAAAGCAGGATTTCTTCTATGGTGTCTGGAAAGGCACTTACCTAAAGTTTACTCACACTTTTGGCAGTGTGTTGTGTAGCTTTTCAGACAACTACGTTTCTGACACACAATCCATCCATCCATCCATCCATCAACTGCACACCTTTCTGAGAACTTCCACCTAGCTTAACAGGAATGAATGAATTTAAGATATCCCTCCTCTTGGACACAAATCCAGAGAAATCTTTAAATTCAGCGCCTGCAAAAGACAGAAAGTTAAACGGGTCGTAAATAATCTTACAATCTTCAAACGTTCTGGTTTCGTGTCTTTAATCTATTACCTGTCAAAGAACCTTTTCATCTCATCGGGTGTTCCTGTAGCGCAATCGGTGGAGCGCAAAGGTTTCGAGTTCGATTCTCACGAAACACACATACCGTTCACATGTATAACTTGAAGTCACTGGACAAAAACATAAATGTAAACTTGCATAAACGCATTTATCTTTTTGATTGTTTTAAGGTCCCACAGAAAGTTAAAGCTTTTTAAAAAGACTCAACACAACCTTGAGGACTTGAACAGAATCAACGGGTCACTCAGACAAACATTATATATATAATACAGATTCTGTTTCTGTTATAATACATACATATATATCACCAATATCTGGTGTATATAAATATTCACTGGTTTCCACACAAAGCATACAAATGCTAAATGAATCTCTATGCAGTAATATGGAGGCATGCTGCCCCCTAGTGTCCAGTAGGTATTAACAAAAACATACACACAATAATTACAGTATTTATATATATATATATATGTGTGTGTGTGTGTGTGTGTGTGTGTGTGTGTGTGTGTGTGTGTGTGTGTGTGATAATCACGTGTCATTTCATTCATACACGTATTGCTCCAAAGCAACCATCACAAAATACTAACAATATTTAATAAAGAAATTATTATTATTACTAAACATACAGAAAGTAATGAGACGTTTCTAAAAACGTCGTTTTTTTCTGAAACACCAACATCTGCATAACATGGTAAAACAAGGATTTAATTTAACCTGTTTAGGCTCAAAAACCCTCATTTTTAACATGAGTAACACACGAGCCTTCAATAAACGCAACGCACCTGTCAAACTAACGAAGTTAAAGCTGACACACTTACATTAGATAAAATGTGCAACTAACCATCACTTAATCGAAACAGTTGTGTTTATACCTTCATATTATAGATTTAAATGCGTTAATAATCGTGTTTTGATTATAAATAAAAATGACACCATCTTATAGCGACAGCTCAAACCAAACCACTGACTGAGAGGAAAACACGTTTTTTTTCTATATTTTATGAATTATTATACACGTTTCACGTGTTGGGCAACTTTTACTTACCTTTAAATGTGTTAAAGTTAATAAAATAACAGGTTTTAACACATTTTTGGCCTGACGTCGGTGCGATTTAACGCTGACTGACTGACTGACTGACTGACTGAAATCCCGCGTCCTGCTGGCGCGCACCAAACGAGACCTGCGGGGGTGACCCCAACACAAACCAGCTTAAAACGCTTACAAACGACCATATTTCTCATTTTAAAATGCATTAACATGGTTGTTATACTAAAACACATGTGTGATTAGTATAAATATGTGTGATTATTATTTATAGGAAATCCGGGAATTGTTTTGGTTTATTTGGCGACCTGTCACAGATGGTATGTTCCTTTAGGTTGCGTTCTCTATTGAGGTGAATTCAATGCATTGATTTGTATTGATGGTAAGTTTTATGCTTTATTTCAACAATATTTGAATTGCAAGAGGGTTTTTTCTTGCAAGGTGGTTTTTATTACTTCAGATGAAAGTTGTTGCGTTCATATTCTGTGTTTCGTGGCTGTAGTTCGCTGTTTTGTACATTTATTTTAGGAAAAGTAAGTCATGTAATGGTGTTTGTACCACTAGGGGGTGCTGTGTTATTGCCCTTCCTCTCAGATCTCATTCACATCAACCCACAGAGCAGTTGTTTTGGAAACCCAACAGATTTCTCAGAAGAGCAACAACTAGTTGAGTTGATTTACCTAAACCAGTTGTATCGGTTAACAGATGATGAGGTGAAGAGATTTAAGATGAAGACAGATGAAAGTTTTCAGAAGCTTTTAAAGAAGATTGAGAGACATGTTCTGCTTGGTCTCTGTCGCAACAGCTTTGGTAGATGTAACTGGTATTTGACCTGATGTTTGATCGTTGCAATATCTGCAGACTGGAGAAGTTTCACTGACTGCTCTGAAAGATTAGCTATAGATTAGAAGAGCTTTACACACACACACACACTCTCTCTCTCTCTCACATACACACACATACTCTCTGTCACACACACACATACACACACACGCACACACTCTCTGTCATACACACACACACTTTCTCTCTCACACACACACACACATACACACACTCTCACACACACATACACACACTCTCTTTCTCACACACACACATACACACACTCTCTCACACACACATACACACACACACACTCTCTCACACACACTCTCTCACACACACACTTTCTCTCGCACACACATACACACACACTTTCTCTCACACACACTTTCTCTCGCACACACACACATACACAAAGGTTTAGGAAATGTCAAAATAATGTTATTTGTGGGCTTATTGCAACAGCAAGGAACTAGGAACCACAGACCACAAGAACCGTCGAGTGTGTTAAACTGAAAATCACTAAAAACGAAACAGCACATATTTATAACACACAAACACACACCGTGAATAACAGGACGCCGTGGTTTCCGCTTTCACTGTGACATCACGACTGCCCTCTGTAGCTCGTGAAGGAAGAGGACAGCTGCTCTGACATCATTTATTAAAACTCATGTTACCGTTTTCTGTTGCTAGGGAACTTACTAGTCCTATTTCTAATCATAGACGGTTAGCATTTGATATGATAAACAAATACAGATACAAGAAATTGTAAAGAAAAAGTGAGTGACTGTGCTAGGCGATGCGGCGATGCTAGTGTTTTGTTGTGGGACGTTACCAGGGTGTTGCTATGTGGTTCTGACCACACCTGTAATTCCACAATAAGATAGACATCTCCACAAAAATCTTCATTATCATTCTTACAGTTTATGGGAACAGCCAAACTTCCTAGACACGTCTCAGGAAACTGTCTGACAGACAGAAACAAACTTATAAACATAGTTTCATTTCTAGGAGGAAGAAAAATGCTTGCTGGAATATAATGTTTATACATAAAATTCTGTGCACAGTGTGAAAAACCTCTGCGGTTACCTGTTGCTAACGCTTTACAAGACTCTAAAGGTCACGTGACACTTCTGTGACCAATCAGAGGAACAGCCCGTCCCTCAGATGACATGCACATGCCTGAGAGTGTAAACAGAAGAGATTGTGGGTAAAATCCACTCAACACATGCATTCAAATGTTGTGGGTTGCATGTTCTTATAATTGTTGTTTTTAAATCAGACAAAATCACCTCAAAACTTGCTTCTCTAAGACTGACTTGTCATGTGAATCTCAGCTATTTCGTGTCACATCTAGAGTAAAACAAAGTTGATCTTTGAAAGAAAAAAGTCTATAAATGTGCAACCCATTTTATGTGACCCATTTTATTTTTCACTGGATTTAACAGTGTTTTCTATTTGGTAAACAAACGTTGACAGAATCCATCTTGCGTAAGACTTCAGCCGTCTTTGCAATAATTCACTATTCAGTCTTTACTCTTTGAAAAAACTCTCAGAAGTCAGTACTTTTCCATTCTTGAAGGTCTTGTTTTGAAGCCCTCAAACTCCACCCCCTGGTTCACGAATCCCACCCCCTTTGCCCCCCTGACTTATAAGGGCTCTCATTTGGCCTGGTGACCGTCACTGTTTCTTAACAGCGCAGCAGCTCAGATATCATCGGTGGCTTATGTGATTGGACGAGGCTAATACGAGGGCAGCCATTTTAAAGGCTTTGCTCTCTGATTGGCTCTCTGATTGGCAAGTTAGTGTGTCAAGGCAGGAATGTACACAGTCTGTTTTTCAACTGAGAGAGCAAAATATCTTTCTTGTTGCAAAAACAGAATCTGGCACTAAAAGTGGGAAATAAGACAGTGTTGACATAGGCCCAAAATAGCAACATTCCAGTATGCTTGCAGATACAGGTTTATTATCTAAAGGGTTTTAGCAAGAATTAAGAGGTGTGTCCTGTTGCCCTTAAACAGTCAGGAGAGCTAAAGTGTCTTTGCCTAAAATCTTCATTCTTTCATTTTGTGTTGTGATGCATGTGTTAGCTGGGTGATGCATGTTTGTTTAGCTCAATGTACAGGCCCAGCTAACAGGAAATGTTCTCTGAATGTTGGTTAACAACTCTCAGGTTATTAAAAAAGGTGTTAGGAGAACGTTTTTAATGTTATATATTTATGTCAAAACGTTATCCTTAACTTTTATTAAATTAAAGTTTGAATAATGTTCTTATAACATTAATACAATAAAAACAACTGATTTTGAGCATTGTACATATTTTTCTATGCATTTGGAATATACGACAGGCACACAGAAATGTGTCACGACTGGGTGTGATTTTACATAATTACAGTAATCACAATAAATCACTCATGTCCCGCGGACAGCACAACATATTACAGACGAGTCATTTAAAAAAAACCTAAACTTCATCAGAAATCACCTAGACGCACCGTTTATGTCATCAGAACACTTCCTTAGAAATCAAACCCTGTTTATTCAGAGAAGTGAAAATGACACTATTGACATCAGCAGTGATTGCGGTTGGGAAGTTATTGCACTGAGGGGGAAAATCAAAATGGCAGCCGTCACATCAAAACATTCCCTCTAGGTTTATTGTGTAGAAAGAAATATGAATAATTTATGGGCCATTTCATGTCTTGTTTGTTTTTAAGGATATGAAATGTTGTAAAGCTGAAACAGTGACTTCAGGAAGATACCTAAACATTTATTTCATTTCCTAAGAGAAACACACAGTGTTTTTGAAAGCATCTGCATTGTGCGTCGTGAAATAACAGCTTTATTTCCCAGCCACCCCGGTGTTTAACCAGCCCTGACTGACAGATACATACATAACTATTAACAGAAACACTTCTGAGAGGCGATTGGTTCTCTGTATGTGGGCGGTTCTTTTATTGTTAGAATTGTCTCTGAAGGAGATTAAGCGTTCTGTGAGAGGAGAGAGAGAGGGAGGGAGAGAGAGACATTAGGAGTGAATGATCTTATAGCATTATCTCTCTGAGCGATTCAGCTCAGAGACTTTAGCAGCAGGGGGAAGGGCACCGAAAGCCATTGCTAGCTAACAACTTTAGGTTGTAGGAACGTTTCTGTAATGTTTCCATTTCCCTAGCGTCCAGTTTTTTTGGATTGTTTGGTCATAAGAACGTTATCCAAACATTTTACATTCTGTAACATTTTTAAAACGTACCACCAACACCTTAGGAATAATGCTTTGGACATATGCAATGTATAATTTATGAAACGTTCGACAAACATTACTCCAAGAACGTTTTCATAACTTAGTTTTAAACAACTTTAGGATAATGTTAGCCAGTGTTCTCAGAACATTTTATGTTAGCTGGATTAACAGTTTATGGGCTGTGCCTTCAACTTATCTGATGTTTGGCCATGTTGTCTTTTTTAAACATTGCTTTGAATAAGTTTGCATTGCAGCATTTAAAGTGACGCATTTGATAGATGCTTTTAAATGACCGACGGTGGATTCAAAACAGCATTTTGCAGTGTTCCTGAGAAATCAAACCCGTGACCTTGGAACTGTTTCACCAAAGGTTCTTTGTAGAGAAAGGTTTCTAAAGTGGTTCTTTAGAAAATATAAAGTGTAAAAATGTTTCTTTAGTAACATTTGACTGAATGGTTCTTTGAGGAAATGCTGTGTGGAACGTTTTCAGCTTTCTAAACCTTTTGTTTATTTAAAGAACGTAACCTGAACTCCCTTTGGCTGTGCGATTCATTTCTGGGTTGTCGCCTTACAATTATTAATAGCAATTGGTCATAATTATGTATGAGCAATCGCTAGTAAGTAAACGTAAAACGCAATGTCAGCTAGTCACAGCTAAGCTCACGTAACAACCCTTTAACCACAACTATACTCACAACACATTTATTTTCAACGTCAGTTTAAGAACAATATAGTGAAAATGGTTCTTCTAATAGTTCCTCGCTGAACCTAAGGACAACCATCACAGAGCCCTTGTTTGCAGTGTGTTCACGTATTACACGGTTTTGGTGGAGCCCATATATTCTGTGCGTCATGGTATGACATCGCTAGATTTGATAACCAGCTCGGCCTGTCGAACAGTTGAAGATGACAGGCCTCTGGTCTCACATGTCATAACATGTCATAACAGCTAAAGCATAACAGGTCGATGGTGTGTGTCGCTACCACGCTAAATTCACAATGTGGCTCACAGATTTGTTTCTGTAGTAAGAGGTGCCCCTCCCCCAGACACACACACACATACACACAAATACACACACACATATCTACACACAAATACACACACACATATCTACACACAAATACACACACACACACACACATGCATACACACACACGCTTCAACCCCCAACTGTAGCCTTAAGAGACACCAGGGCATTTAAAGATATAGCGCACATTTTAGCATGCAACGTTTTCCCAATGTTCTAGCAAGGTTTTACTTTACAGAAGCTTACATTCTTTTGCTTAAAATCATAAAAACATGCGTTGTATTTTGCATATTTATGATGTTTATATGATGTTTTGTGCATATATATATATATTTGTTTGATCATTGTAAGCACATATCGGTCAGATTAATGTATGTAGACGTAAACAGACATGTTTACACATTTACATACAGTCATTCTGCTTATAAAGAACAAATGCTAATATAAACGTGAAATAGGACAAATGGTCTCACAACTGCTCAGACTGACTTCACATCTGATAATGTGAACATACATGACAGAAAGATACAGTAAAGGAGAACGAGATGGCCATGGAGGGCCAGGTTTGATATTACGTTGAAGAATTTGGTGTTTACTAGTTCTAGTTCAAGTAGTCTTTCAGTTAGAGAACAATCAATGTCCTGTTCTTCCCCTCCTGAAACGCTGCATCACATGATCAAAATTTTTCTTTCTTCAGAATTTCAACCTTCCTTTTATCAGAGTTTCGGATTAATCTAAAACCACCGTTTGATGTTTGCTTATGACACAATGTTATGGGGCAGTCACATCAAATTACACGTGATAACATAAAGGTTTTAGATGTCATGTTTAGACCTAAATGTTATTTTTAATACACAGATTACTGTTTAACTTAAGTCTTGATAAGAGTTAAGACACGTCACGCTCTGATCAAAAGGCAACTTTAGTTTGACACACATAAACCAGCTAGTTTTGTAACTAGCATAGCATGTTTAAACCTTCTCACAGTCAGTCATGTACACATCTTCATAACTGAACTTGTTTTTGATAAACATAACACCTTCATATGTTTTTGATATTGTTGATAAGTGAATTAACTAGTTCATTTCACCCTAACACATTAAATTATATTTGCAAGACACAGCCTGTGCATTTTTGCATTATTACATAACACAAAACCTCCAATCCCACATCATACTAATGTGTAAAACAATTACTCTATAAATAGGCTTCGTTTTCTTTACATAAAATATAATTTCTTATGTAACACAGTGTTGTGAGATTAAATGTTTGTTTTGTGTTCTCCATATGCTTAAATGATCCCGCAGTTTTATACATGTACAAGTATGTTATTGCAAGGATGCTTTTGATGTTGTTGAGAGAACTTTTGGAGAACGTTCTGAGAACGTTCCCATTTGCAGCTTTGTTAGGTACCGTTGATTTCCTTTATTGCCAGTTAACGGACCAGAACCTCAGCCAAATAGGTGAAGGTTTCTCTCAATGCTCGGTTCGGCTTTACGAAGTCTTGCATTTGCCAAGCTGTGACACTGGTGATAATAAAAAACACTGAGGGCTGTTTTCATTAGAAGGATTCTGTTCTGCATTTTGTCAGTCTTGTGACTTCCTTAAACTGTCTCTGTAATAACACCTCATATACAGGACAGATGATTTAAAGGTCTCGTGTGCTCTGAAATAGAAGCTCATAGTGACGCTGGTCATATAAAGGGACTCCGTGTTTGTTCACACAGACACACACACCATTGTTCACGACTGATGTCTATAACCCACACAGCGTGTGTGTGTGTGTTGGACAAATAGAGGTTTATAAATGTGTCATGTTTATGTTTCAATTCTCTGCTGGCTTCTTTGGTGACCCTAAAATATTTAGATTAGCGTGTCGCGTTTATTCTTTGCAGTGGAGAATAATAAACAATATTCATATGGAGATTATTGTTGTGTTTTAGTGTCAACATCATAAACATAACTGCAATTATTCTTGATTTTTGCAACAAACTAGTTATTAACGTAAGCATTTCTAATGCATTATATGACATGGTTATAGTGTTAATGTAATAAACATACACAACGATGCGCGTGTAGCCAAACGTCCATTTATTATGCAAAAAGTTCACATGGTATATTTAACACCCACTGCTATGTTTGTCAAGAGATCAAATGATCTTCACGCTGATTGGCTGGCTGGTCTCACGCCCACTTTCCTCCCCAAATCCCCCCCAAACCCTCCCGCGACAGACCCCCTCACAACACGTCACAGAATAAACAAACACACACAGAAATGCCTCCAAACGTTTCCATCGACAAAGTTTGTTGTTTAAGACAAACGTGCGCAAACGCACGTTAACGCGTTCCCCGTGGCGCGTGCGTTTAAACGCACCGTGCCACGGTGTTGACACTGTCACAAAACTCCTTAAAGTCCCTCTGCATGAAATCTTCGCTCTGTATCACGTCGTCCTCCGACGGAAAGTACTGCAGGCTGTCTTCCTGGTCCAACTGGAAGAGGGAAAACGACTGATGTTGGTTCATCCGTCGTGCGTAAAACGCGGGTGGCGAGCCCAGGTCCGGGCTGTCCAGCAGCGCGCCTCTCGCGTTCTCCAGCACGCCCAGGTACGAGTCCATATCCGCGAAGTCCATCTCGCAGTCGGACCCGCTGTCGGTGCCCACCGAGTCCGATCTCATGTGCATCATCTGGTATTTCTCATGCATGAGGAACTGGTTGGTGTTCCTGGGCGCTCGCATGCCAGGCGCCCTTTTGCCCTGAACGTTTGCGGGGCGCAACGACACCGGGGTCCTGCGCGCTTCTGGGTGGCGTCTCCCTTGCCTCCTTCCCCGTTTCTGCCACCTGGGCTTCCCGTTGCCCCTCCTCGGCTCGGTCTTGAGTTTGTCCCGGATGGGGGATCGGTCCCATTGGCACATCGCGGCCCTTCCGCACATTTTATCCGCGTCCAGCATCTGCGGCGACGCGCTCTCACATAATCCGGATGCGACAAACGCCGTTTCGTCTCCTTGCCGGGGGTCTTTCCTCACGGTGGCCCCTCGCTCGTCTACCTTTTTACAATCTTTTCCGCTTTTTTCTTGCTCAGTGGCTTTTGGGTGAACATAGCCTGGCGCAGCGCCCTCCGTACAGGCAGCTTGGCGCTGATCTGGGATCAGTCACACCCCTTCTTCGCCTCGGCGATCAAACGGATCGTTCTGCGCGTTTGTTCGAAGCGAACGCTTGTGTGAAGGTCTCGGGGGTGGACGGATGTGCTCGTGGTTTGGTTAACTTTGGTGAAACCGCGTCTTTAGTCCTGCGGTCACTAACTATCCGTCCGCCTCGAGCTGATAGCTGACATCTACAAATATCCGTCTCCAGTGTCGTATTTATAGTATTGGGTCGCTCCAAAGGAGCGCGAGGGGTTTAGGGGTGTTTAATTCTTGATTTCGCAAAATTGTCAGAGTTTAATGTGAAATGTTAACCATAGTTATGTGCTTATATATATTTAGACTTGGGTTAGTTTGAAATGCACGTTTATTTGCACGACACGAACAAATACGAAGCGATAATCGTCAGTCTGCGAAACCTCCCCCCCCCCGTTTGCCGTAATGGTCTCTTCCTTCTCCAAGCGCCCGTCCAGCTGCTGTTCCAGGATCAGCTGCTGCTGCCCTAATCCGGGTTTCTGTAACACATAGACAGAAAATCAACAGATGTCAGATCAGCTGCGATGTGTCACCGAGACAAGAAGCGAGAGGATGCGATGCACAAGAAGCGAGGAAGACAAAATGGCTGTTTTGTGAACGGGTGCATCTCGTTTTCGTTTGTTGTGTCATGTTTTATTTCTCTGTGTAGTTTAATATAAATACAAATAGACACAAACACAAATAAACAACAGTCAGTCAGTTAAATGACTGTCTTTCTGTGATATAGCCACGCAGTATAAACCGTATAAAGGATTCACAGGGTTGTCATAAATAAATAAATATACTGATAGGAACGAGTGAATGCATTTATTAATATTAATAATGCACTTTATTTAAAGGCTGCAAAACCCCCAGGGCACCTAATAACTTATTAGACATGTCATAAAACTGTAATAATGTGATTAAAACAAAAATCACACAAAGGATGGTGAAATAATGTAACCCAATAAGGTAAAATAAATGTTAAGTTCATCAGAAAAGCAGATTTTTAAAAAATGAGTCTAAAGATGTGATTTAAAAGAGAGGTTTCTTCAAGCCACGCCTCCCCAAAACGTATAAACCAAAACCACGCCCCCACAACGGACTAGATGAATACAAGGCCACGCCTCCTCAAAACACAAACACTTTATATATATAAATATTTTAGTTGATGTGATATTTATGTTTTAAGTTACTATATTATGTACAGTAGAGAC
>JBAJNP010007138.1:0-23420 GCA_036877545.1 Yasuhikotakia modesta | reverse complement strand
TTTTTTGTATTAAAAACATTTTTCTTTTATTGGTCGGATGAAATATGCAAATTTTTTGAGATAGGAATTTTGGGTTTTCATGAGCTGTATGCCAAAATCATCATTATTAAAACAATAAAAGGCTTGAACTACTTCAGTTGTGTGTAATGAATCTAAAATATATGAAAGTCTGTTTATCAGTACATTACAGAAAATAATGAACTTTATTTCCAGGTCGACTAATGCACCTAGCCGACACCCTCAGCAGAGCATACTTACCAGTGTGCTGCAGAAGTATCCATAGACGCAGAAATTGAGACAATTAAGATGTTGCAGTACCTGCCCATATCTGAAGGATGCCTACAGAAGATACAGACAGAAACGGCTAAGGATGGAACATTTCAAATGTTGCAGCAAGTGATAATCCAGGGATGGTCAGAAGAGAAAACCCAGCTAAAAGAAGGTGTGAGACAGTTCCTTTCTGTGAGAGAAGAGCTCAGTATGCAACATGGTGTAGTTTTTAGAGGAGCGAGAGAGGTAATACCATCAAAGCTGAGAACAGAAATGGAGAGAATTCATGCATCACACTTAGGCATTGAAAGTTGTTTGCGCAGAACAAGAGACTGTGTATACTGGCCTGGGATGAGTGCGGCCATCAGAGCGTACATAGGAAACTGTGAAATTTGCAGATCGTTGGATGCACGGCAGCAGAAAGAAACTATGTGCCCACAAGACATCCCAGTGAGACCATGGGCAAAAGTGGGAACAGATTTGTTTTCATTTAACAACAGGGCATACCTCATTACAGTTGACTATTTTTCCAACTTCTGGGACATAGATTGCCTCTCAGACACCAGCTCAAGCACAGTGATACACAAGTTAAAGGCCCATTTTTTCTTGTTAAACAGTTCAGCACAGCTTGGGAATTTAGCCATGTAACATAATCTCCAGCATATCCTCAAAGCAATGGCAAAGCTGAGTCTGCAGTAAAGATGGCCAAACAACTGATGAAAAAGGCAAAGAGAGCAAGGACTGACCCTTATCTAGCCATTCTAGAACATAGGAATACACCATCTCAGGGATTTAATGCCAGTCCTGCACAAAGACTCATGAGTAGAAGAACAAGAACACTACTGCCGACACATGACAGCCTCCTGCAGCCAAGTGTTGCAAACACACAACATGGAGTAAAAGACAACCAACACAAACAGGCCTACTACTACAACAGAGAATCAAAAGATCTTAGACCCCTTCAGAAAGGAAAACAAGTAAGGGTTCAGTTAGACACGAAACACAGAACACACCGGATGCCAGCAAAATGGCCAATAACACTGTCAAACTGGAAAGTGGAACTGTTGTGAGGAGAAATCGGAAGCAGCTAAGGACTGTCTCTGGAGGCCCACAGACAGCAGATACATCAAACACAAGTGTGAAGATTGAGCAGACTAATCAGAAGACTCATATGGATGAGGGACACTCAAAGACAGAACCTGATACACACACAACAACAATGCACACACAACATTCAGATAACAACAGCAGCGTTGTGACAACCAGATATGGATGCAGTTGTAAGACTCGTTATTTTGAGATGATTATTTTGAGTGATTGACAGGGTTAACTAAGCATGTAACAACCCGCACACCCGCACATCTGGAACTTCGCATCACTACACAAAGTTCCAGTGCAAGTATCGACTTACGTTGATGCATAAGATATAGAACCCCTTTTAATTAAGGTGACTTATGCGATAGTTGATGGTTTGCAGATGTGTTAAGTTGATTGCATATTGCCATTATCAATAAATCAATAAATGTTTTTGTATCCACTTGCAATCGTTTCTGTGTTTAACTGCTCGTACGTCACTTAAACTTGCCGATCTTGAAACATGCTCTAAAGTAGCACTGCATATCAGTAAGAAATTTATTTTCAAAAGGCCACAGGAAATAATATTTCTTAGAGTTAAAGTATAATTAATAATCTTTCGGTGGACGAATGTATTGTTTAATTATTACTGTTAATTCTGCGTAGTCAGATAGAACATCTATACATGTACATACTACGTAATTCGTAGTATGTAATTGAAATAATTGAGTTTCAGTGGAAGACAGTGTTTTAAATAACGCTTTCTAAACCAGCTGACACTCTACACTATATTAATGTATATATATATATATATATATATATATATATATACTATATGTATTCTGCTTTACAGGAAAACAGAAGTAAATAGTAAATCCCTCTGTATTTTTTTCCCATCTAATATGTCAACAAATGAAAAAGAATTTTAAGCCTGGCTTTATCACACAATCTGATTTTGTTTGTTAAAATAATACTAAGAAGACTCATAATAATGAGACTCATAAGGACTCAAACTCATCCAAGGTTATGGATTATTTGACTTTAACTTGTTCAGACATGCTATGCTTGTCCATAATGACCTTAAAACCCTTAATGAGTGGGGCATGCCATCTTTTTATAACTGATATCTCAAGCTGAGATTGTCTTGCAAATCACACTCCACATTATTGGTGCTTAATTTTAAAGCCAATAGTTAACAATCATTTAAAAATGAATGTTGTAGCATTATACAAGCTTTTGAGCATTACACATTAAGCATTATACAGGTTTGCCTGCAGTTTCACCAGCTCACAGGCTCACTGACCTTCAAGAAGATTCATGCTGATGCTGTGAATGTCAAAGGGATTCAATGCAGTGCAGTTTCTAATAATAGATCACATTTATTGAGCGAGTGGCCATGTAAAGTGGCTAACGTTATGCTTCTCAATTTTCAAATAGGTGATGTTACTTGGATTATATATTACCATCTCAAAATGTTCACTTGGTTTTCTGCCTGTCATAAGTGAGATTTTGAAACAGACTGAATGATTTTGTAGACTTACATTTTCTTTGTAACAAATTAAAATTTGTTAAACTAAAACAGTGTTTTCTCTTCAATTAACATTTAGTCAACTGAATGGGCTCAACCCAACACTATAGTTGCCTTCCTTCCGCTGTGGCTGACCCTAGATCACGATGATTTTGAATAATGGTCATGTCCTCCTAGAGTTTACTATAACAGTTGATATAGTAAAAAGAACTCTGAGAGAACTCATCTTAGAGAGGCTTTCTCAGAAGTAAAGATAAGCCTCACAGAAGATGGGCAAAGGTTCCTCAATATGCATAAAACTGTAACTGTGTAAACATAAATGCAGGTCAAAGCTCTATCATACTAAGAAGTTATCATATGTGTACATTATTCAGAAACTTTTTTTTATAGGGGTTATATTTACATTTGCATATGTGGCTCACAGTTGAACTCACAACTTAAAATAAAGAAATATTTGTGATTTCTGCTTATTGAAGAATGCATGTTTGAAGGCTACAGTAAATGAAAAAAAACAATATATTTTAAAACAACATTTAAAAGTTAATATTGGACACCAATGAGAAAATTCAACAAAGATATTCAATGAGAAAACAAATCATGAACAATCAGAATGCAGTAAGGTAGAAGAATGTTTATTTTTTTAGAAATGAGTTCAGTTCACTTACATCTAGTTCTTCATAGTAGTGGCTGAGAAGGACAAGTTCAGGGTCTGCCCCAGGAATGTGCTTCATTACCAAGTTGTGGCTGAACAATGCAAAATTAAGGATGAACTAAAACAAAATAATAATAATCAATTAACATACAGTGGCAAGAAAAAGTATGTAAACCATTTGGAATTCATTTACATTTATTCATTTGGCAGACGCTTTTATCCAAAGCGACTTACAGTGAATTCAAGGTACACATATTTTTTATCAGGACTTGCCTTCCCCTGGGATCGAACCCACAACCTTTGCAGTGTTAACGCAATGCTCGACCAGTTGAGCTAACAGGAAGGAATTCATGGTTTTCTAAATAAATTTGTCATAAAATGTGATCTGATCTTCATATAGGACAAGGGTATTGACAAACATAATGCATCTAAAAATAATAAATAAAATTCTGATCTTTCTTGTCTTTATCAAACACACTCATTCAACATTCAAAATTGCAGTGGAAAAAATAAACCCTTAGTATTAATAACTGGTTGACCCCCATTGGCAGCAATAACCTCAACCAGGCGTTTCCTGTATATGTGGACAGTTGGGATGATGTTTTCATGATGATATGCCGAGCCCTTTCTACGCCAGATGTAGTGCTGTGCGCTTTTTCCGAATTGTTCATCGTTTTATCAGTCCACAAAACATTTTGCCAATACTGCTGTGGAGTGCAAATGTGTTTTTTTGCAAACTTTAGGCATGTAACAATATTCTTTTTCGTAAGCAATGGCTTCCTTCCATTGAGTTTTTATTACTCAAAGTAGCTGTAGCTGCCTACACCTACAAACTTACTATCTTATTGAGACCCTAGGTGTGCTAAAACCTGACCCCAATTAGCTTTTTTGAAGTCATTAACTCATGAGCTCACATACTTTTTCCACAAGCACTATGAGGTTTATTTGGTTGTTCTCAATAAAGAAATTGCTTTGTGTTTTTATTTTTAAGACATAATATTTTTGTCAATACCCCTGACTTAGATTCAAGGATTCAAAGAGTTTGTCAAATGCACAGTGAGGAAACCAAGTTTCCCTGTGCAATAAAAATCTTACTTTGATTTTCTCGCTGAACACCACATACACAACAAACAAGTAACATTAAAGTAATGTGTCTATGACTAACATAAACTAATATAAATGTGTCTATGAATAAACACTATATGATACAGTGTACACAGTGAACATATGTACAAAACAATACAATATATATCAACATTACAAAACAAAACAGAACAGAACAAAAAAATACAACAGTGCAGTAGATAATAGATAGCATATTTGTTGGGTAGCAGCAGGAAGAAAGCATGAAATGTGCAAATTGCATAGCAGCCAGGAGACAAGTCCGTGTCTGATGGCTTCCCATTTAACAGTCTGACTGAACAGGTGAACAGCTGCTCACCCTTTCCACTTCAAGCTTTCGGATAAATAGTGGCTAATGGGTTCTCCTCTCTCTTTTTATGTTCACTATCATCTCCTTTATCTTGTCCATGCTGAGTGTGAGATTGTTGTCCTCACACCACGTCACCAGACTGGCCATCTCCCTTCTCTAGGCCGCTTCATCTCCTCCAGTGATCCACCCTATCATCCTATATACCTGCATTGGCAGTATAGTAGAAACTGTCCAGCTTCTGTTTGTACTGCCTTTTGGCCACTGTAATGGCTTTTCTAAGTTTATACTTTGCACGCTGCGTGTGGCATACCTGACTGTTAGTCCAGGGCTTCTGGTTGGGAAACTTCCTGACTTGTATGGTGGGTACTATGTTTTCAACACAAGTGCTAATGTACCCAGTCATATATTCAGCATATTCCTATATGCAAACAGTAAAGTCCTCTAGAGTGGCTGCAGTTTTGAACATCCCAGTCTCTCAGGACAAAACAGTCCAGCCCTATTGGCACCACGTATGTTATGCTGTAAACATTGTCCAATGTGTTATTGTTGCAGGTGGGGATGTCCACATGTTGGTAATATTTGTGAATTGCTGTCCGTAAATCACACTGATAAAAGTCGTCAGCGGCGATAAAAACAGCATCAGGGTGAGCACTCTCTAGCACGCTGAAAACGATGTGGAGCTTGCCGAGCATGGCTGTGAAATTGGCTTGCGGAGATATGTAAACAGCCTCAGATTCCCTCAGAAGATTATATGGATGGCATTTCAGCAGTAAAAACTCCACTTCTGGCGAGCAGTATTTTTAAGCAGTCTGTATGTCTCCATACCACCAGTTGTTGATTAACACACACAAACACCTATCCCCTTAGCCTTACCAGAGGCGGCGGTCTGGTCTCAGTTTACAGAGTGAGACTGTAGCGACTGCAGAGACGATTCTGCTACTTTCTCAGAGAGGCACGTTTTAGTAAATCAACAAAGTAAATTTAGTAAATCAGAGCACAGCTTTCTCTTACTTCTACTTGTGAACCTTGCTCTCAGTTCGTCCAGTTTGTTTTCTAGAGATCGCACATTAGGTAGCAAGAGGCTGGGCTTTGCATGAAGCCCTCGTCTTTTGCCTCGCTATCTCCAGAGCACTCCCTCAGGTCAGCTTCCTCGCTCAAGCTCGGTGCTTTGAGGCCTTCCTGAAGGTGGTAGCGGTGGTTGTGGGAGCGAACAATGGGTTGTAATTCCAGGGGTATTAAACCAGTGAATTTAAAATAGTTTGCTGAATTGACAATGTCCAGCAATGCCTGTCTTGTTGTATGTTGCAGAGAAAAAAAATCAGTTTCTTGTTTTCTGCAGAGAAAACAAGAAACAAACAAAAAAGAAGAAAAAAACGCCATTTGAGTGGAGAACGAGCAAACACGTCTGCCATGGGGGGTGCCATGGGGGGTGATGAAGATCAGATCACATTTGACAATTTTTTTCAGAAAACTATGAAATTCCAAAAGGTTCACAAACTTTTTCTTGCCACTGTAGCTGCAACCAGCAATATAGAGTTCAAGCATTTCTAAAGCCCTGTACTAAAGCCCTGCAGTAGTTTCTAATTCTGCATGGAAATCATATATTATATACATATTTAAAATCAATCAAGTAGAAATTTTAAGTAACAATTTTTACAAACACTTTACAGCTAAAACAACTTGCATGGTCTATATTATCAAATGTCTAATTTAAATGCCAATTTTACACCTTACACGTACTTTTAAGCAATTCATTCCTATTACACTGCATGTTTCAATAGCAAATGCAGTCACTGCATATGTGTGACACTAATTAACATTACAAATAATAAATGATAATAATAAATGATGTTGCTGTTTCTAGACTTCTACATAAGCTTCAATAGTCTGTAAATGTGTGCTTGACCATTTTAGTTACTTAAAAAAACACATTACAGGAAACATGTTTGGAAGAGTACAATAATTTACTGTTAACCTTTGATAAAGGTCAATGCAAAAAAAAAGGAATTAGCTGCCATTTCCAGCAAGTTGTTACTGTTGTGTTCTTTAAAAACAAAATATTGTTGTACTTAGGTACATACAAGTTTATTTGCAAACTAATAATAAATCTCAGAAAACATTGTATGTACCTTTTAGCACTGATGACCAGGGCCATACTTGGAAGGGTGGGGACTCGTGAGCTTGAGCCTTTTTTGGGACCACCTAGTCTACAAATAACTTTAATTAAATGTATATATGCCCAGTCATTATTAATTTATTAGTTATAGTATTGTGTTGTAGAAACAAGTGTATTTTAGGTTGTATTGTGTTACATTTATCATGTTATAGCTTATAGTTAGGCTATATGTTTGTGGTGTTGCTGATGGATGCATCTTAAGGTTTCATGTCTAATTTTGTCCGTTGCATTGTATGCAATTGCAATGAAAAGTGAAAGTGGAATGGATGTGACCATCAGGAATGTGCATATTCACATTTCTGTGTTAAATATGTATTAGCACAAAGGGAAATATTTGTTGACTAATGATGGATTTAGAAAAAACAGCCCAAAACCCAGGTAAAACCAAAGCAATATGAAATTATCAATAGCAGTAGTGGCAGTAGTTTCCTTCTACTTCTTAGAGAAAGGAACATGTAATACACCTCCAACAGGAGGAAATTAGTGCCCCTTTCAGAGAAGCTGACAGTGTGGAAACTATTGATAAATATTACTCCCTGGGTCTTAAGGACAATAGAAAAGGCTTACAAAACACAGTTCGCCTACCGCCTTCTGCATTTTATCAGCATGGTTCCCACTACCGTGAAGTTGGAGCAGATGCTTTTTTACTGTCACAAAGAACTGCAAAACTTTTAGGACAAAGGGGTCCCTTCCAGATAGAGAGTCAGGCTATTACAATCAATACTTCCTGGTTTTCAAAAAAGATTCCAAAAAAGGGCTTCCAATTTTGGATCTTTGTTGTATGAACTATTTTTTTAGGACACAGAAGTTCAAGATGCTGACAATCAAAATGATTGTGTCTGAGCTCCAATGCAACAACTGGTTTGCAGCATTCAGAGGTGCATATTTTTATAGGTTTATAAATTCTGCCACAAAACAGAAAGTTTTTTGAGGGGCACTTTCATGGCCAAAGCTTACCAATATCAGGTACTTCCATAAGGCCTAGCCTTGTCACCCCTAATGCGGGAAATGCATGGATGCAGCTCTTACTCTGTTGTGACTTCAGGGCATTCACTTTCTAAATTATATTATAATTTGAACGTCACACTGTTTTAAAGAACAACGCTGTACCAATTCTTGTTTATTTAGCCTTCACCATACATTTGGCACATGTTTGTTAAATATGTTTCATCTGTGTAAATTCAGATGGGGCAGGAGTCTGGAGCAAAAATACGCCTGTTGTAAGATTTGTTGGTCATTGAAATAAAAACTTAAAGTCTCCTCAGTCTTTTCATACTCTACCCTCCTCATGCAGCTAAGCATTTTTAAAACCATTTTTAAACAGGAGGTGTAAAAAAACCATGAACCATGATACTTTCATGGATTTAAAAGGATACTAAAGAGGAATGTCCTGGGTCACAAAGGCCTTGACCTGTTATGACGTAAAAAATAATGGATTTGATTTGTAATAGTATTACCTCAAAAAATATACATTTGTATTGTTTATTTTTTTTGATATCAATAGCACTGTGTTTCAATTGAACATAATGACAACTTACCTCCCTCAGCTTGTTCAGTTGTCATCCCCCACAGGTCTGGGTAAAGGTAAGATATGTAGAGATCAGAGATGTAGAGAATATTAGAATACACACACTCACAAATATACAGTGAGGTCCAGAAGTCTAAGGCTACTTTAAATAATCTGTGATTTCTTTCATATAAAGATATTTCCTTTATTTTGAAAACTTTAAATAAATAAAAACAAAGAAAACAAATATACTTTGCTGAAAACATATTTATTTTGTCATGTATATTTTGTCATTCATTAGCCAATACATTACTTATAAAACAGTGTGACTAAAACAAATAATACCTACAACGGACATACCGTGAAAATAATAAAATAATGCCTAATAATAATAAACATTCCAAATTGTCATTGTTATTACTGACCAGCAAAACAACAAGTCGACAAATATATTATTATGCTATTTATGATAGCATAACAGTTCAATTAAACATTTCAAGCAGACAGGTAAAGGTACGAACACATTATCGCATGGTTAAATCACGTTTCATACATAATAAAATCCACGTTTGCTATTTTAATAGTCGCTGTTACCAAACCAAGACCGCCATAATTTTGCATAATTAAAAATGTGTCTTCTGAATGAGCAAACTACCCAATTTGCATTTTTCGAAAATGTCTTCTTAAACGTTTATTCGAAAGAAATGCTAATAAAACCTGAACGAACAAACAATCGAATGCACGACGCGTGTTTGATCACTTGAGACAAGCGCATTATCAAACACAGAGATTTTACTGTCGAAGCTAAATAAAACACTTACCTCCACTCTAGCTTTGGCAAGACCATTCAGTTTTTTTGTGTTCACAGCATATGATAATATAACAGACGAGAAAAGGGCAGTTAAAATAAGCCCCCACATCCTTGCAATGTACTCTTGAAATGACTGAACTTAGTGACTGACTCTTGAGCTCTAAACAACCAGAATACGCCACGTCACACGTCGCTCCAATTCCATTCTTTAGGGGCTATGTTAAGGTTTTAAGAATGAATTATCCATAATAATATACCCACTAAATAATTGTTCCATTCTTGGGTGATGATTAGTAATAACAAATGTTGCATTTTTAATGTAAATGTGCCTTTTATTAGTGATGTCATGCAATGGTGCCTAAAAATAAATACAGCGACCACAGTTCAAAGTTTAATTTATGTTTATGACGATAACGTTTGTTTTGTAAGTCTGGGAATTGAAATTTACAGATTTTTCTGCAATCAAACAAAATAGATATCAAAACGCTTTTTGCTGTCTAGGGCACAACACCACCTACGGGTCCAGAGATGTGCCAAATTAGTTTTGCCTTCAACTTAAAAAAAAAGTTGGTCAAAATTCATGAAAATGTTACCTTTTTATCGTAAAATGCAGTATTTAACAAATGTAATTGTGCATTATTACGAAAATTAGCATGTTACATTATCACTGTAGTCTGAAGCATCTTGCAAAGTTTGAGGTAATTGAGTTATATAAAATATATAATCCTCACACTCTCCTTCTGGGTTTAAATCACTGAAGCTCATTGAACATATGTGCAACATACAATGTCATTGAATTTCCAATTTTATATTTGGTATACTTTTAAAGCTTATGGTGTGCTAGGTAAAAATCTAAAACATGGGGTATAATCCACACTTCTGTTATGGGTGTGTCCTTCCCTGTCTCAGCAGGGGCCCTCAGGCCAAAAGAGCAACACTGACCAACCAAACCTAAACTCACCATAGAATCTGTGACTCTTTGTCTTATTTATTTATATATATATATATATATATATATATATATAAAATAGGTGGCTAGCCAAAAGCCTCAGGGAAGCTCTCTGTAACCAGAACTTCCCACACAATAGCTGTGTTTCCCTAATGCCAAGGAAGCATCTGTAGTCAGAACTTCCCACACTGTCCGTGTGTGTATCCATTGCCAGGTATGACATTGACTCTGTATGTCATATTTATATGCTGATCTTATTTCTTTTTAATTTAGTTTGTACTATGCTATTTATTGATTTTGTTTAATAATTTAAGTATACCCGCCAGGGAAAATAAATGGTTAGTTTGACTTATTCTGAATGTGCCAGAAATTGTTATTACAAATTCTTTTATACCTCATGCTGTTGCAAATATGTTCTCAGGATATAAACAAACTGAAGACTTAAGCTTAAATGGCGAATGCCCTGCTTAGGTTGTACTGGAGAAGCCTCAGTATAGGTTAGAATGAAGTAGCCTCAACTTATGCTTGGCTGGAGAAGCCTCAACATGAGTTTGACTGATGAAGCCTCAACATAAGAAGATTGGAGAATGTCTACTCAAAAAACATAGAATTTAATAATATAACAGCACCTTCAGATTTTGTATATCACCAGACACAGGAAGTTTTATGCAGCTGTTTCAGTAATTACTATTAAATTATTTGTCTCTAATAAAAGAATAACAAGAAGTATGAGAATTTCCAGAATAATTTATGAATCAAAAATCTTAGGTACAGTCAGACTAAAACTACAAACAATGTCAATTTTACACACGTGAGATGCCTTCACCCATGCTATTGGATTCCATCATTGGCTCGATGGGCGGACCTTACACGTGACTGTTATAACCTATTGTCAGGCAACTATGACATAAACTATGATTTTTGGGGTTGCAGAGTTCTTCATGTTATAAAAAATCTTGTTTTGTTTTATAGCAGGCAGATATTGTAGAAAAAACAAAGCTCTGGGAACAGTAAAAAAAACAGTTATATCAATGCTCATTTGAAAGTTCACAGCTTTTATGCTTGTGTTTAAAAGCAAGTATCTCTCTAAGCTCATGCTTTGTGCTGTGGACATTTGTAACATAGAAACTACAGAGGCACTGTCATGAATCAGGGCTCCCTGGCTCCCTCTGGTGGCTACCAGTGGGAGTTTCTCTTATATAAAAAACTACATTTCGCCTTTCAGTATGGGAGTTCTATGGGAGTTCTTGTTTCATGGTAGTATACGTTTCTGAGTGTTTCCCTGGTTTTGTCTATGTTTTAGTTTTTGATCTGTTCCTGGTTTCTCATTCTTGTTAGTTTGCCTCTTGACCTTGGCTGCATTTTTGGATTTCTCTTGTGGATTGCCGCCTACCCTGATTTTCTGCCTGGACTCTGTTTGTGTTTTTGCCTTGCCGATACTGCTACCGTTTGCTGTTACTGACCCTTGCCTGTATATTAAAGTATGCTGCATTTGGATCCCCTGTGCCCTGGTCATTTGTTACAGAAGACCTCACCACCACACAATTCAGAGGCGATGTTCCATCTGAGCACGGATCTCTCCACCCAGGCGTCAATGCTCCCAGCTAGCAGAATTAAGTCTCTGCAGGCATTACATTTCTCTTCTGGCTCCGGCCTACGTTCCCTTCATTTGCCCTGTTTTTGCAACAGTTCCAAGAGGTGTTTCAGCATTCTGCCGACATACACAAGGCAGGCGAACTTCTGTTGGAGCTAAGACAAAGAAGGAGATCCGCTATACTCTTACCTTTTGAACCCTAGCTGCCCAATCTGGCTGGAATGACAAACCCCTGAAACCTATCGCAAAGGCTTGAATGCTTCTCTCTAGGTGGAACTGCCATGCTGAGATGAAGGCAAGTCTCTTGATCAATTCATAGATCTTTCTATTTGTCTTGAAAACCTGCTTTGAGCCAGAACGCCAGCAACTGAGGCTCCCTTTGTGCCACCTACACACCCTAAAGACCCGGAACCTGAACCCATGCAGATTGCACACACCGGGTTGTCGCCCACAGAACAAGAGAGGCCATCTATGCCTTTACTGCAGCCAGGCAGGCCACCTATGGGACAACTGCCCAGCTCTCTCTCCAAGCAGAGATTCCTTTGGATTTGACTCTCAAAACTCACTAGTCTTAGAGTGTCAGTAATAATCTCTCACAATGGTAAAAGTATTGAAACCCAAGTGCTCATCAGTATTGATAATCATCATTGATAAAATTTTCATACAGTTGCATAATCTACCCATTCTATCAATTTAATTCTTCTGTTGCAGCGATAAATGGGAGGCCTCTGGGCACAGGCTAAGTTTCCGGGTCGGGGCCCTCCATGAAGAATCTATCTGTCTATTTGTAATTCATTCTCCCCAGACACCCATCATCCTGAGCTTCCCATGCTAGATCTTCACAAGCCTGTAAATCCTGGGCTGAACAAGAATTTACCCAATGGTCTGCTCACTGTCAAACTATCTGTATACACATTAATGTGTCATGTAAACGTTCTGTTCTCAGTGTTCCTTGCTCTCAGGTCACCACTCTCCAAAAGAATGCAGATTTACCACTTGCCTTCAGTACAGCACAGAACTACCCCTCACCGAGCCAGTGACTGTGCCATGGAGCTTATCCCTGGTGCTGAGATTCCCATGGGCCACATTTTTCCCTTCTCACACTCTGAGTGAGAGGCCATGCAGAATAGCATCCAGAAGGAACTAGAGATCTGCCATGATCTGCGATGACTGATGTAGATGCAGCAAACCACGAGACCCCTGAAGTGTCTGACTTGACGACTCTGTTTTCCGCCCCCGACTGTAAACGGCTGCTCTCTTTGGTCACCGTCTGTAGCCATGCTTAATGTCGAACACCTATTATTTTTTTATAAATTATAATTGTCTCAGAAAATTTCTTTTACCCTAATTATTGTTAATTTATTTTGTATAATATATTGCATAATCCAACCGCATTGCATAATGAGGACTTTGCATGTGAAGAGATCTGTAAAAGCACAATAAGCAATAAACAATATAAGCCATAAACACTCTCTATCTTGCGCCTTCTTTTCAAGACTTTGTCCCCGGTTTGGCCAAAGCCTTCTTATACAAGACAAGGATTTGTCTCCAAAGTACCTTCAGCTGTACTATGGTCAGTTGTACTCCAAGCCTTTTGTCCTCCCCCCTTTAGGGAGCGTGACCAGAAGAAGCTAAATCGTATTTGACCAGTAGGAGCACTGCATACTTACGTCCTGTAATACCTCAGTTCGACCTACCTGCCTGGAAGTTACTAAAGTTTACTTTCAGGGGCAAATCTTACCAATTTAGAGTACTTGCGTTCGGCCTTGCTCTCTCACCCCGCACTTTGACCAAGTGTGTGGATGCAGCTCTCTCTGCGATACCAGAGCATCTACATACAGAAATGATATCTATTATATATTAGATTTATTATATATATTATATTAAATATATCTATATATATTGGTTGATCTTTGATTGGCAACTCGACATCGAGATGTCACTCTCGGCCACATGAAATAGTCAGGGTTCAGACTACACACAGAGAAAATGTGCTTTCTCCGGTTCAGAGAACCACTTATCTAAATTTCTTATCTCCTTTTTGACCAAAGTGGCATTTTTACTAGCTATCACTTCTCCGAGGAGAACCTTCAGGCCCTTTTTTTGTCGCCATTACTTATCTAGACTTTGCACCTCTCCGCACCTCTCCTTTGCACCTCTCCTATCCCTAAGTGGGGTGTGTTGCCAAAAGTGCCTTCCTCAACACTACAGCTAGTCATGCTGAGGACTTTCTGTCCTCTTGCCTTTGGGAGAACCAGAAAAAGCTAACTACACTCAACATCATGTATTAAATCAGTCAAATGGGGGGCGTTACGTCACAGGAAGCATAAAGGCGCATGCATAAAGCAAACCGGTAGCTTTGGAAAAGATGCCGCAAGTATGGCCTTGAGACGCAGCATCTCATTCCCTGTTGTTCTCTTCCCTCATTCCCTGTCTTGTTCCAAAAAAATGTTTTCTTATGTTTTTTATCTCATTATGACAGATGTCCACAGTGCATGGAGCAATCAAGGTCCCTGTTATATATATTATCATTTATATGCAATATTTGTTTTATTTCTATATAATATTTTATAATAATACATATGAAAAAACATAAACTTTGAAAATATGAATATTAAAATATGAAAAAGATATATGAAAAAAATACTGTGACTCCTTTTGGAATTTCATGGTTTTCTCAAAATAATTGTCATAAATGTCATCTGATCTTCATCTATGATGCATGACACATCATGGAGCCTGTAGCAGATGTGTTTGTTTGTTCTCCACTCGAATGCTGTTTTTTTCTTCTTTGTTTGTTTATTGTTTCTCTGCACTGTGATGTGATCTTCATCTTAGTCAAGGGTATTGACAAACAATGTGGGAAGCCACTGCTTACTAAATAGAACATTGCTGCATGCCTGAAGTTTGCAAAAGAGCACATTAACACTCCATAGCGGTATTGGCAAAATGTTTTGTGGACTGATGAAACTACGATTTGTTGATGAAAACTATTTGGAAAAAACACAGCACTACATCTGGCATAGAAAGGGCATGGCATATCATCATGAAAACATCATCCTAACTCTAAAGTATGGTGAAGGAAACATCATGATTTCGGCCTGCTTTGTTGCATCAGGATAATGTGAGAATGTTTGTGAAACACCGTTTCCTCATAAAGGGAGCTCTGAATTGTAAGCTTGTCTCAACAACCTCAAAAAGACCAGAAGCTACGAGTTGGCCATACTCACAGTTTCCACAGCTCTGGGCGGAAAAAGCAGGATGGCACCCCCTGCCTGACATATGATGTCCCCTCTCAAGGGGATCCTCCAGGGAGAGCCTTCTAGGAGTGATATGAGATCTGAGAACCACACTTGGCTCAGCCAGCACAGAGCTACTAAGAGCACAGATACCACTCCTGGTGTGTTCTTTTCAGAACTCCTGGGAGCAGTGAGGAAAAAGGGTTCAAATAAGACCTCAGCAAAGTCATGACCACCAGCCCACACTGGATGGACATAAGTGGGTCTCTGAACTGGAGAAAGCACATTCTGAACCCCAGATATTTCATGTGGATGAGAAAGACATCTAGATGTCAAATCTCCAACTGCTCTGAAGTAGCTAAGATCAACCAATCATTTATATAATTTAGTATGTGGATGCCCTGGTATAGCAGAGGAGCCAGTTAAAGTGTGGCATGAAACTGCAAGGCCAAATGGAAGAAAGTTGCTTTTCAGTTAAGCAACTGAAAGCAAACCTCAATAACTTCTTGTGTTGAGGAAGGATAGGGTTCACCTGTTCTCACAATGAATATTTTGAACTTCAATTGTTTGACTGAGTGATTCAGATGCCTCAGATCAAAAATAGGACACAACCTCCCCATCCTTCTTGGGAATTATAAAGTGATGGCTTTAAAGCCCAGACTCCATCAAGAGTGTTTGCTGTTCTATAACATGTTCTGTAACCAGAGCCTGCACAGGCCCCACTAATGTAGGATAAACCCCACCGAAAATAGGTGAGTGGGAAATGAACTGGATTCTGTATTCCTGTTCTACAGTATGCAGGACACATTATGACACAGCTGGCGGTAGCATCCACGCTGTAACAAAAAACCTGTCAGGAGACCGCCAGTCTGAACTCTTTAGGAACCTCCATGGAGGTTGGGAGGAAAGCTTGCTTAAGGTCGAAGGGTTAACAGGATGGCTCCCGGAGGGCACTGGAGAACAATAAGCACCATATAATGAGGTGAACCCTGCCATTCCCCAGATGCCCTTTGGGGTCCTAACATGTAAGTGTTAGGAATTCCTGGCCAAAGTCATCTTAGAGATTAAAACAGTCCTCAGATCTGTTCTTAACCATTAGTTAAAACGGGAGGCTCCCGTCTAGCAGTCCCACACCCAGGTCTGAAAGCCTCACAAACTACAAGACACCATCCCCAAGCACTGAGGTGAATCAATGACTTGCTGAAGACCTGAATGAGTTATTGTAGATTTGAAAGCCCCCACACCTGTTCAGATTATCTCTCCCTAGCTACAGCAACCACTGTATGTATATTACTTGTAACATCACTTGTATGTATTTTGTTACTTTGTTTCATTTCTTGTATTTTGTTCTGTGTCTGTCTTTAGGGCAACTTGTGATGGAAATACAATCAAGGACTTTTTAACACAATATTTTAACAACATATATTGCGTAGAATTTTTTTTACATTTGTTTATTAATGTTTGAATTTATCTTTACAATGGCAAGAAAAAGTATGTTAACCTTTTGGAATTTCATGGTTTTCTGAATAAATTTGTCATAAAATGTGATCTGATCTTCATCTAAGTCAAGGGTGCTGAGTGTAACGAAGACTCGGGAGGATCCATGTGCAGCAACTTTATTGAAATCGTAGTCAGACAGGCTAAGATCGGGCAACAGCAAACAACAACAACGTGGGCAATCCAGTAGAGCAAAACACAGTGCAGGCAACAGTTCGGGGCAGGCGGCAGACAATAGCAAAAACGTAGCAAAGGGTCAAAAGGCAGGCAGCAAGCAATCAGGTAACAAGGCACAAACAAGGTCGGCAAAAGGCTATAACAAAGGAAAACTGCTGGGAATAGTTCACCATGGCAAAACTAGACTTCGCACACAGGGTAGATGAAACAGAGAGTATAAATAGTGCTCCTTGATTAGGTAATGGCGGTCAGCTGTGCGGGGACCCAGGTATGGGGCTGATGGGAAGTGTAGTCTTATATTCTGGAGATGGCTCCTGCTGGTTGCGAACGCAGGGAGCCACAGAGACTGGATCTGTGACAACTGAAAGACATAATGTGTCTAAAAATAATAATGCAAAAAATTTTTGATCTTTCTTATCTTTATTGAATACACTCATTCAACATACAAAATGGCAGTGGAAAAAAATATTTGAACCCTTAGAATTAATAACTGGTTGATCCTCTATTGGAAGCAATAACCTCAACCAGACTTTTCCTGTAGCTGTGGATCAGACCATTCTTCCTGGCAGAACTGGTCTAGGCTCTGACTTGGCCACTTTAGAAGGCCTATTTTGTTGTTCTGAAGCTGTTGAAGCAATGTAACATTGTAAACAGCACTATGTAAATAAAACTGAATTGAATTGAGCAAAAAATTCTCTTTGTGTACTAAAATAATTGGTTACTACCTTGCAATTGGTGTAATCCAAATCTCAACTACACTCAACTGTTCATTTCAACTGTTAAATCATTCATAGTGCTTTTAATTGCACTGACATTAATCGAAGTAAAAATGTTGCTGTAAAAAATGTGTATTACTTTGTCATAACATTTATTGTCTTCACACAGGACAGTAAAGAAAGCTGTATGGATGACCCTGGATTTTTTACTGCATTAATGGTTAATGATGCATTAATGATGCAGGAGCCCACATCTGCAAAGAGGCCTGAACAGAGGAAGTCTACACAGTGATGTGATACAGGAGTGGACAGTGTTGTATTTTTTGTACGAGGCATGTTTTGAGAGTTCAGTTTATTCTAAATTTATTATAAATCAAGTTCCACATCTCCAACAGTGTAAAAGAAAAGTGCCACTTGCAAAGAATCTCAACGCGATGCACACAGTTGTGCTAGCCCTACTTTGACGAGTTAAACCCTAATATGAGGTTCCAACAAATTATGTAAATGACACCTTAACATAAATACATAAAAAAAAATTCAAAAAGTGTATCGTTGTGCTGAGCTAATGGATCTGATCTGTTTTATGAATTATCCTTGCACCTTCCATGACAGGTTGCTCTCCTAAAAACAGGCAAAACATGTCTGCAACCTGCTTCCTGTATCACCTTTGCTTATAAAGGCACAATTTAATCCTGTTTACATGAAATAAACCTGCTCCTGAGCAATACACTTTCAAAAAACAAAACTTAACGTAGAAGGACAACAAAAACATCATAACAAAATGTCAACCAACTGAGGGCTGACCCATAACTGCACAAGATCTGGTGGCACTTAAACACAAAGAAGCTAAACTAGACTCTGTAAAACTGTGTAAGTTTCTTTCTTGGATGGCTTATATTCATGAAAAAAAAAACTTATTTCTTGCAATAACATGATTGCCTCAGTGCATGTAGATGGCAAAACAGGATTTTGAGATGTAGCAGGTGGATTTACCAGCCTCTCAAAGTAGTTGGCAATTATAAGTGTGATGGGATGGAATTCATTGAGGGCAGAGGCAGTTGAGTGCTTTGGTACAGGCACAATGGTGGAGTACTTGAAACTAGTGGGGACAACTATCTGGGCCAGGGACAGATTGAAAATGTCTGTGAAGACCCCTGCCAGCCAGGTTTTAATTAGACAACCAGGTATTCCATCAGGGCCAGCTCCCTTCCTTAAATTTACCTTGCTCGTCAGGGAGGGAGATAGAACTGGAGGGAGGGATAGCGCTGGGTGGTTTGTAGTCTGTTATGGCCTGTATGCCTTGCCACATACGCCGGTGGTCTGGGGAGTTGAAGTGCTCTTTGATCCTTTGTTTGTGGTTGAGCTTGGCTTGACGGATACCCCTTCTCATGTTGGCTCTGGCTGAGCTGTAAGTGTCCCGGTCTCCAGACCTAAAAGCTGCATCTCTAGCTTTGAGCAGGAGGCGAACCTGTTCATCCTGCTCTCTGTTCATCCAGGGCTTCTTATTAGGGAAGGTTTTTATTTTTTTTATGTTCGGTCACTCTGTCCACTCTGTTGTCAGTCGGTGTAAGTATTGATGTTATTCAGAGAGTTTGTAATTGCCTGGGTAGCAAACACACTCCACAAAAAGGAAGTCAAATGCACATGGACAGGATGTCAAATGCACATGGACAGGATGTCAAATGCACATGGACATCCTGTTTTTGTCATTTTCATGTTGGGACTATTTATGCCATGCAGCTACAGGAACTCATGCTGAAGAATTGCCAGTTTATGTCTGCATACTCAGCATTTATTCTTTAGCGTTTGAGATAATAATCTGAGCGTTTAGTCCTCATTACTCTGTGTTTTGATTCTGCCTGGTGTCTGTTTTAACATATTTTGGATTACCCCTTTTTAGATTGTTTGCCTGGCTTCCTGGTTTTTACCATTACCTGCCTCACATTTTCTGATTGTTTGCTGCCTACCCTGACCATTGCTTGTCTATTGTTGTTGACTATTGGCTGTTTTTTTTTCGTTTTGCCTTTTGTCTTGTGAGTTGGATTATTTTCAATAAACTTCACAATTGGATTCTACAAACACACACATGGGTCTCATTCGTTACACAACAGAAATGTATATTGCAAATAAAAAGTGCTGTTAAATAGTTCCTTAGTATCCAAGTTGACAATATTAATTAACTCATAAACAAGTAAAACACACATTGCATTATTAGGTATGCTTAAATCAAGTTGCCAAGCTACCTTTCACCCAAACTTAGAGGAAAAAGGAAATAGTAGCCAAACAGAAAGAAGCTTATACATCATGACAGATGTGAAGTCTTTAATATAAAATATACACTAGCTTAATGTGAAAAATTTAAAAGGTTACATGAATTTCTATGCATTTAAGTTAAAAGAGTGTACAATACTGACAGTGGCAAGGAACCAAAACTCCAGTGATGTATAATTTGAGAACAAAACCTTGGGAGAAGCATGGTTTAGCCGGGCCTTTTTATCCTCTGGCAGGTTAAAGCTGCAATTTGTAACTTTCCTGGACAGATGCAGTGTTGGTACTAGTGTTGATAATTTTACTGATTTAAAACTATTGGCTCTGACAGTGGCAAATATTTATGTTTGTGTTAATGTTAACTTCCCACTGCTTCCCTGAAACTCCTTGGTTCTTTCATCTTTTCAGCATTTTCTGAATAATTAGGCTTTAGTTCACATGGAGTTTCTAACGATTTACAGTCCTGCATGTCAAAACGATCTCATATTTTCTCCACATATCTTTCCAGTGACATTTTGATTAGACCCTCTGCTTGTTCAAAATCTAAGGGCGGGAAATATCTTGTCTTTCATTTTAAACCTCTCATTGAGCATTCCCTTTACATTCTCCAGCTACTTTTAATCTTAGTAGCTGCTATGATTAAGTCATCAACCCATACAATCAGGATTAACTTTTCATCATTTTTTTATTTTGTATAGACACAGTTATCAGTGTAAAATCATTTCAGTCAGGCATTCACATAATACACGTAATTCTAGTTTCAATAGAGAATTTTTTGCTCAAGTCAAGGCAATGCCCATACACCAGGCAAACAGGCACAAATAAGGTAATCCAGAATTGTGGTCGTTAAACAGACAAAGGTAATATAGGCAGGCAGCAACTCTGGGAGCTGGTCGATTGGGGTGATTCCTATGGAAATCCTCCAGTAAAGTGGGATCAAGAATATCTACAGCTGGGACCCATGATTGTTCCCCAGGGCCGTAGCCCTCCCAATCTGCCAGGTACTACCCACATACCTGGGAGCTTCTTGCTGGAAAGTCTCAAGCGGAGATCATGGGTGGACAGCCAAACCCATTGGCCTGGGACATACTGAGGGTTTTGAGAGTGGCGATGTTTAGCTTGCTCTGTGGTTCTCTGTACTTCAGAGGGGAGATGCAGATGGGCCGCATTCCAGGTCTTCTCAGCATACCATGGAAACAGAGGTGGTTGGAATCCTAAAACACACTGAAATGGGGTAATGTTCGTGGTAGGTTTTCTGATAGAGTTCTGTGCATATTCGGCCCACAATAAGACAACGGCTCTGGAAACAGGATGGGCTGTTGGCTAGCCCAATGGCATGACAAGGTACTCGTAGTGGCCAGTGGTAATGGAAAAGGCAGTCTTCCATTCATCCCCCTCTCTCATGCGTATGAGGTTGTAGGCACTTCTGAGGTTGAGCTTGGTGAAGAACCTAGCAGAGCGTAGTTGCTCTAAGGCTGCAGGAACTAAAGGTAAGGGATAGCGGTACTTGACTGTGATATCATCAAGAGCTCTATAATCAATGCATAGATGTTACCCACCATCCTTCTTCTTCACGTTAAAGAAACCTGCCGATGCCGGAGACTTTGACTGCCTGATGAAACCATTCTTTAGATCCTCTTGGATGTACTCCTTCATGGCCTCGGATTCAGGTTGTGACAAAATTCAAGATTCGACCCTTGGGAGGTACTGTACCCAGTAGCAGGTTGATGGCACAGTCACCAGTCACCTTTTCCAGTCACCTGGAAGATGAGTGTTAAGATATGTCAGCTTGAGCGGCGCTCAGAGATGGCGCTAGAAGTGGATGCTCATATGCAAACGATTTAGTAACATAGTCAAACAGGCAATGGTCAAACACCAGGCAAACAGGTACAAATAAGATAATCCAGAATCATGGTTGTTAAACAAGCAAAGGTAAT
The DNA here is from genome assembly GCA_036877545.1 of Yasuhikotakia modesta. Lineage (NCBI taxonomy): Eukaryota > Metazoa > Chordata > Actinopteri > Cypriniformes > Botiidae > Yasuhikotakia > Yasuhikotakia modesta. The sequence continues at coordinate 1,593 of JBAJNP010007138.1, read as the reverse complement.
ATAGGCAGGCAGCAATACTTCAATAAACAGAGGCAGTCCAGGTAAAACACAAGGTAATCAACACAAGGGAAAACACTCCACAAGAGGAGGGTCTTTGATCACCCGCTCAGTGGTTAGCAGTCCTCCAGGAAGCTACTCTCCCTTCGTCAGGTTGGTAACTCGGCAGAGGAATATGCAATTCAGTTCCGCACCTTGGGTGAAATGAAGAGGACTTACCGGACTGCTTCCATAATGGGGTATCAGACCACCTTAAGGATGAATTGGCCATCCGTGAACCTGCCCACAACCTCGAAGCCCGTCTAAGGGAGAGAGGCCAGAGCCGCCTGTTCCACCAGTCCTTGTCACCCAGTCCTGTTCCTCCTCCTTTGGTTCAGGAGCCACAAGAAGCCACTGAACCCATGCAGTTGGGCTGGGCCCACCTCTCCCCCCGTGAAAGAGAGCGAAGAATGAAGGAGAAATGTTGCCTTTACTGTGCTCAATCAGATCATTTCAAAACCTCCTGTTCCGAACTTCCGGGAAATGGGCAGCCCTTCTAGGAAAGGGGGGCATCTCATTCCACCTCCCTTTCCAATACCGGTCTGTTCCAATACCCAGGGTCTAAAAATCTCAAACCCGATGCATTGTCCCCGATACAAACGTCTTCGATAAGTCTCCCAGGGAGGAGAGTGAGTGGCAGTTCCCAAATTGTTGCCCCTGTGCGCTGGGGTCTAGAAGCGGCAGTTAAATGAGCTCAGATCCAGGAGGGGGTCTTGCACATATCGTCTGTTTGTGCCCAAGGCTGTCCGGTCTCAAGTTCTTCAGTGGGGGCACTCCTCCCGACTGACATGCCACCCGGGAGTAAACTTCACTCTCGACTTCCTCCAGAGAAGGTTCTGGTGGCCCACTATCAAGAAAGATGTGAACTCTTTCGTCAGAGCATGCATTGTCCGCAACCAGAATAAGGCCTCTTACCAGCCCCCACAGGGACTGGTACACCCTCTGTCAGTTCCCAATCGACCCTGGTCTCAACTTTCTATGGACTTCGTCACTGGTCTTCCCCCCTCCAAGGGCCACATTGTTATCTTGGTGATTGTTGACCGGTTCTCTAAAGCTGCCCATTTCATCCCCCTGTCCAAGTTTCTTGCTGCCAAGGAGACCACTGAGCTAATATTTTCTTGTGTTTTTAGAGTCTTCGGCCTCCCCCAAGACATAGTGTCAGACCGAGGGCCCTAGTTCTCCTTGCGGTTGTGGCAAGCCCTCTGCCAATTCTTGGGAGCGTCTGCCAGTTTATCTTCAGGTAACCACCCGCAGTCTGACGGGCAAACTGAGCAGATCAACCAGGAACTGGAGTCTACCCTCAGGTGCATGGCCTCCACAAATTCGTCCAGCTGGTCTGATTATTTAGTTTGGGCGGAATATGCGCACAACACCCTTCACTCTTCAGCTACCAGCATGTTACCATTTGAATACCAGTCGGTTCTCTCCTCCGTTATTCCCTGAGCAAGAAGTTGAAGCTGCAGTCCCATCTGTCCAGCAGATTGCTCGTCAGGCTGCCATCTTGGTCGGGCCCCCTGCCACTAGGCCAGGTTACTTCCACAACAAAAATCATGTGTG
>JBAJNP010007137.1:0-23421 GCA_036877545.1 Yasuhikotakia modesta | reverse complement strand
TTGAACTTGAACTTAATGCTGTTATAACTGTCCCCTCCAATCCCACTTCATCACAGCGACATCTATTCAAAAGCGAGGGTTAAAGAAGGACAAGATATACAGCAATAATGCTCCCTTTTTGTCACCATCTAAATCTTTTATCACCTTTCTCTCTGAAGTCCTCAGGTTTGTGTTTTTTGTTTTCTTCTGTTTCTCTTTCACAGGCCTCTTGTAGATTTGATCAGTCATCAAGGGCTTCCCAGAATAAAATGTTATTGCGTTTCCATGAACTTCCTGTCCCAACTTTCCCAGACTGACAATTGCTCATTGCTATTTATTCTGAATTACTGCCAAAGTTTGCGACTTACGAGCTGTATTAGAGGGTGGGGAAGATCCATTCGTACGCATGCCTAATTGTGTGCAAACAGGACATCTTATAAATATAGAAACAAAATATAATATATGTGTAGTTAGTTCCCTGGGTGAAATGCATTTTCAAACAAATGATGAAATGTATTTGGGTTGCCTTACTAAAATGGATTGTATAAGAATTTGTAGTGTCCTACTTCCAAGATGTTTTAAATAATCCCAATAGGCCTTGTGTCATCTAATTTATTGATTGGAATGGCTCCTAAAGGTCATTTTCATAAAGCATTAAGGTGATGAACACAATGTAGTCTGTGATTTTTAGCCAGCAGTTAATATATTACAACAGACATACAAACTATATGATTATACTGGATAATCCTACTAATCACAAATGTTACAAATTAGCACAATTTAGGATAATGTGATCCTTAATTATCTACCCATTTTTCTCTTCATTTTCATTCATCTCTTTTATCAGAACAGATGCCTGATCCAAGTATTTTTTTTCGTTATACCCACTTTATTGTATCTATATATTTTAAACATTTAACAAGAATGTATCAAAAGCTAAAATAACATTTTTCACATTAATTTAACATTTAAGAGCTAATCTGTGTCTTCTAATATCTGGTTTTAATTTATTATATTTTAGAACCAATTGGTTTACTCAAACCACAAATGTTGTTATGACTATTCAAACAGCAGAAGAGCTGGTAGATATTTATCAAAAGATTTCCCTTTCATAGGAAATCATATGTCTTGTAATCAGAAATGCTTTACTTTGTCAGTATATATGTAAAGTATAAAAAGTGAATGTATATAGAAAGTGCTTTTCATATATCAGAAGCACAGAAAATGATCAGATTGGGATTGTTCACTGTCTGTGATGTCTGTGATTGGATAATATTACTGTATAATATTACTCTATATATTTTTAATTAAATTTATAAAACTGTGATATTCTTATAAAATACTCTTTGCATACAACACAGCTTTTAATTTCAAAACGAACCGAAAAACAGGTAAACGTAAAAGCAGCATTAATGCTGTTTTTTTATTTATCTATTGTTTTGGGTTGTGGGGGTTTGGGCTTCCACGATAATCAAATTTTCCTGCTGTATTATGTGACCCTTTTGTGGTGCTTTTAACCTAAACTGAGTCTCCTTAGCCTTGATAGGGCCATTATTTAAATACACATATGACAGAGGCCCAGGGGCATACTGAGAGGATAAAGATACAAGGCTAACAGCTGCACAGCAGTGCTCCATTTCAGCACAGAGCCATTAAAAAACTTTTAACAGACTTTACCATCTTGCCCCTGATTATTTAAGACAAAAGGACTGACCCATTCTCTAAACTGTTATCTTCCCCTCTGTGAGTCCCTTCCTTTACTGTCCTTCCATTAGAAGTCTTACATTGTTCAACAACATATTAGCTCTCAAAAGCTTTTACCTTGGGAATTGTGTCCATTATTGTTACATGATGGAAAACTATGTTTCTTTAAACAAAGTAGCATCTCAGCTGCTTGTATCCATTCAGCTCAAGCACAATGGCAGACATTTTCTCTGAAAAAAGAAAACTAGGGTGTACAAATAAAAGCAGGACTGTTTCAGTCTATAATATTTTAGAATAACAATACTGTCCAACTAGTGCATTAAAAATATGGAAGCTATTTATTTTTTTCAATTCCTTAAGAACTCCAGGTCACTACCTTTACATATTTTGATGTTTGACTTTAAAATGTGACTATTTTGGATGAGAAATAATTCTATTTGACCTGATGTGACGACACTGACATTTAAAGTTAGTGTTTCTTGCTTCATTAGCAACAATATGTGGATCTAAAATATGAAAATTAACATTGCTTTCAAACAGGGTTTTAAACATTCAGTGCCTATTACAATTTACATTGTTGGTTTATCAAAATATGCTTCATTGTACTGGTTGAGTTGCTATTAAAAAGCAATGTTTTAATAGGTCATAGTGTTACCACAATACTTATTGCTGCCCCTGTATAATAAACTGTAATAGAGAAATAACATACTGTAGCTTTAAGAAAGTAATACACTAGTATTATGGTGTATGGTATGGTATGTATGTATGGTAAGCTCTGAATTTGAATTGAGAATGGGCATTTGGGTAAAGGAATGTGGGTAAAGGAAGTTAACTAAATTAAAACTTTAGATACAGAGCATTAGAAAGTGTGATGTTCCATACAGACCCCATACTTTTAAAAAGCCCCCTATTCCTGTTTTAAAGTTCTCAAAACACACAGCCCCTATTAAAAACAACAGCTTTAAACTGTCATCAAATACCCCTGTAGTAAAACAGAAATCCATAGTAATCCAGGTAATTGTGAATCCACATATAGAAACTAATCTACCTTGTAGTACAAATGACAGAAACACTCCCTAACTAAATAAAACCTTATATTACACCTGGTGTTCAATAATCTAAAACACACCAGAGGATGAGAGGCACTCCTGTACTGATGTACAGAATAACTAGTGTTTACATTCAGGTGAAAGAGGCCTGTTTGGATGGAGATTATGCTGGCATGGGAGTTCTGTAGATACACAGTGTAGTTTAAACCACATAGAGGCCCATTCAGGACATATCTGTGTGCTGTTGGAACAGATTTATAAGTAAAAAAAATTCTGCTCTCACTGCCCATATCTGTTTGCTGTAGGAATCTGGCCTGTTTATTCTTGTTCGGATTTGATGTTGATTTTTTCCCAGCGAAACCCTGCAAAGGTCAACATATTAGTTATCTGTAGCAATGTGTACAGAGGCCAGTCTTGGTTTAGATCATGGTAGCATATGTCTCCACAAGTGGGCACCCACTTTAGCTCTGTAAATTAATTAGCTTCAGTGCTATATAAAAGCAGGTGAAAGTTCAGGGTTTGCCTGGGCTGAATCGTATCAGGTCCTTTAAAGCTCTTATTCTCCTTCTAGCTGAAGGACAAAGTTAGATAGAGAGGATGAGAAACGAAGACAGAAATGAAGACTTACTGCAACTTTATGCTACCTTAAACATTGCAGATGTTCTTTTTCTCAATAATCCACACTCTCCACCACATAATGGCAAAGAGAAAACTGAAGAGAAAGCTTTTAGAAATGTCTCTACATTTATAAAAAAAAAACGGAAATATTACATTTATTAAGGGTAGACCCTTTACTCAGTATTTTGTTGTAGCTCTATTGGCGCCAAATTACAGCCTCAAGGGGTCAGGTAGCTCGGTCAGGTTGGATTGGGACCAGGATGGACCAATCAGGATTTAGGTGCCTTGCTCAAAGACACTTCAGTTGCTACCTAAGGGTTACAGTTACAGTTTTCTTTTAATATGTGGAAGAAAATTCTGTAATAACTTTGTTGTTATGGGGTACTGAGTTTTATGAGAAAAAAATGTTAACAATTGTTATATCAGGCTGCAACATAATAATAAAAAATTTTTTAAAATGTGATGCGAGTCTGGATACTTTTTAGAGAGCAAGGGTTACAGTTGAAACCAGAGACATTTTTTTATCATAAATTTGCAAAAGTTTCTAAAAGTCTGTATTCACTTTGTCAAAATGAATTTAAACGATTGTAGTATCCGGCTGCAACATAAAATAAAAAAGTGTGAGTGGAGTCTGAATGCTTTTTGAATGTGCTGTACTAACACATTGTTGGTGAGAATTCTGTGTGGTGTAAACAAAATTTTGTTTAGAATAGCTGCTTGCTTTATGAGATGAATTAAGAATGTGGTGATCTATTTACCTACTTGAAAAGAGTAAATACTTTTCTGTAAAATATATTTTGTGGATATTAAATTTCCCACCAACTCAGATATTACTTGGTAAGTGGCAAGAATATTAATAAATCAGGGTATAAAACAAAATGTCAAAGTGCCCAAGGGTGCAAAAATGCACACACGTGCACTGCAATGTATCGCTATGACAGAGTTCTTTATGCCTGAAGCCACAAGCTGTAGTCAGGAAAGATGTTTAGCCTCACAAAGGCAGTTGTTTGTTTTCTGCTGAAATATAATACCTTATGAAATGGCTTAACTTGTTTGACTGGTCTTTAGGCTCACTATTATTCTGTTTTTAATTATTTGCTTATTGACCATGATTCCTGTAAAAGGGCTAAATTATACACCATAAACAGAATGCATGCAGTTGTTAAACCTTAGGATCAAAAAGGAACCTGTTTTCAGAGATGTTTTCTGGTTCACTATTCCCATCTTTCATTGGTCAGCCAAACATAGTTGGATTGTTCCACCCTATGCTCTATGAGTTTACCTTTATATCTTCAGCCAATGTTGTTATATTATGCTGGCCGGGATGCTCATACCAACAGAACAATTATTTTGACCGGTTTGGAAAACCCACCTACAAATGGTTTCCTTGGTTATAGCATGTCTTTGCATATAAATCTGGCATAGGAGACAATACACATGATTTAGCTTTTCCCCCTGAACAAAGAATTCATGAATTTAGTTTCTTTTGATTGTTTAATAACAAGAGTTCCTTTCTGTGTTTTGCAGTATCAGCAGCAGAGATCTGCGCCCTGGCGGACACTGGCCTTTCAGTGGCAGACCTGGTCTATTCTGGCCATTGCTGTAGTTCTGCTGGCTCTGGTGCCATACGTAGTATATCGAATGATGACAGCCTTTAACAATCCCCCTTCTCACACACTCTTCAAGACAGCTGCAATCTGTTTTGGCCTTCTTAGTGAAATCCTGTTAATCAAGTGAGTATTGTTCTGGATATGTTGATACCAGTCTTGTGGCTAAACACCTGGGTAAGAATGCTCTAAGTACAAAAAAGACTTTTGCCTTTTTCTCTGAATCTCTTTTAGGAATGATTAGAAGTCATATTAATTAAGGAATTAAGGTTTAGGGTTGGAATATATGGATGTCTAATTATAGATCTGACAATAACGCATTTGACGTTTGCAATATACAACTGGTTTTTATTTTGTTTTATTTGCTTCAGTTACATTCATTTTTCTCACATAACACATATCTGTGTTTAAAGTGTGTGTCAGTTGTATTTAACAAGCCTTTTTATATTTCAGCATGACCAGATGGCATCTCAAACTGTTATGTATGTGTGCTGTATACATGTGTGTGTATGGGTGGGTGTGTGTGCATGTGTGGCTGCCGTATTTGTTACAGGCCACTGCTGCCTCAAGTCATTACTAATGCTTGATTACAGTTGAGATCAATTTGATTAGATTTTTACTATCTCACTCACTTAATTTACTTCTCTACGTTTCCCATTATAATCAGTACAGCAATAAGCCAACTGTGGGGAAATGAGATCTCTCTGAAGTTTTTGCATGTTGGGTTTGCTTTGCCCATGTTTGTGTATGTAGCCTGTGCGTTGGTTATGTAATCATGTAATATTATCTTTATATAGTAAACATGTTGTGTGTTACAAATCTTTTTTTTTATTATTACATTCCATGAGAAAGTGCTGAACTAGCTGATGAGGAATTGCATGCTCAAACCATTTTTTTACCTTGTACAGTAGATATGCAATATTAATATTCTCAGCTCAGAGGTCATACACACACAGCTTGTCAGTTTTTCTACTGATTGCTGAAGGTGTGCAAGATATTGACAAGATCAATGAGGTGTAAAATTAAAAGCTGTATTGATTGCCTTTCCCCTTCATTCATTCGCTATATATATATATATATATAGCAATTCAATAGCCAAGCTTAACTAATTTTTCTGCATTTTGTAATGCTAGTGTTGCATGTAGCATGAAGTAAATGCGTTAAGTTATCAGTAAAATGACATATGAATCAGAGTCAGACCACATTTAGCTGTCTGGTAATCTAAGCATTAAACTTTTCAGTAATAATAATTTTTTACAGAAAAAATACTTCAGTAATTAGTAGTAACAGTGGTAGTATCTGAGGCTAAGCTTTAATTAAGGTTTAATTAAATCCACAAAGCAATATCAAAACAAAAAGAGGTATTACAAGTAAAACATAGCCTGAACTTTACTTAAAACAAGTACATATACATCACAACAGGCTTTTTACGTGTCACCAATCTTTAAAAGTTATAAAATTAAATGTTAGTCAGAATCATTTTTAAGTAGTGATAAACCGAAATGAATTAGGTAACTATAGCAACAGTAATCCTAGAGCATAATGCAATAAGGATCATTATTGGACAATATATTGATAAAACATAAATGTTGTCATTTTTAATTACTTCATTGTTATTTATTAATTTTATCTACTTGTTTATCATTGATTCAAATATATTTGATATTTGTCTAACTGTGTTAGTGGCAATATACAACTTGTAAAAAATGAAGTTGTGTTCTTTTGAAAAGTAAAGGGAGAGAAAAATATAAGAATATCTATAGAATCAATAAAAACTTATGAGAACTGCATCCATAAGTGTAAAAGCTGCAACAATAATAAAAATGCTTACTTTCTGTCTTTGTGTTTTAGCCATTTGGGCAGCATAACTACAACTGTTCACCTGCTTTTTCTCTGACTCAAAAATCAGTGACAAATCCATAATCCAATAAGGGCAAATAGTTTTTCATTTCTGATAATTTGACTGTTCACTATGTAATGCCTTTCATTTTCCCTGAAAAAAAAAATTACTGTAATTTATATCTTTGTCCATTTTCTGATCGAACAGTAATAAGTTGCCTGGCTCGTCCTGTCAACAACTGACAAGAAAACAAATTTAATCTGAAGTGCTATTTTCCTCAGAGAACAGCTATATAAACACATTCATTTCTAACATATGACAACAGCTGTCTTCCTGTGCTTCTGAATCCCTTTATAAAAATTTCCAATATGCGGGTCATCCAGAAAGAACAGAGGGTTTGTGAAAAGGAGCAGATTTTCCCTGTTTCACTGTTCATTTTGCTTTTATTTAAAGACAAGCTTTCATTTATTGTATTTTAATTCCTTCAGGTTTGTCCATTTAATACAGCAAACTAATCTTCGAACTGTTTCAATTAAATTGAATAACAAGATACACATGCTTTCTAACCCTCTCTGCTTCCTTTCTCTCTGTATCCTGCTAAGTTTTAGATGAGTGTTTTTCAGTTTTAATATAAGTAATTGGAAAAATGCTCCGGGTGCTTCAAGTCATTAGTAAATGAGCAGCCTGTTTTTATTAGCATCCGACTTGTAAATAATGCATTCAACTGCTGAAATAAACATGATCAGCTCTGCTCTGTATCCATAATGGAAAAAATAATGCTGCCTGACTTCCACAATTAAAATCACTCAGTGAATTGTGTACATTTAAGACTATATTTGTGGAAACACTGATGGAAATACAAAATCACCTCGGGTGCTTTTCAGAATAATGAGAAAAATTTAATTTTGTAATATGTACAGTAATTGTTCCAGCACCTTCCTCCCCCCATTGTTTCTTTGTTTGGGAAAAAAGAAAAAGAAAATTTGAGGTCTGTTTGTAATCAAGGAAATAAGGCTCATAGCTTTTCTTATTAAATACTCTTCCAGTGAGAAATGTGCCTTGTGAACTGGTAATTAATATTGTGGCTGTGCTGGTAATTTGCTCTTGCACCATTATACTGTTGTTCCAGCCGTTATCCGCAATAGTAATGAGCTGTAATTTTACAATGGGAAATTGGTTAATGTTTAAACAACACATTAGATTGTTAGAGAGAAGCATCACACTAAAATACTGTTTTGCTGTACATATTACCTTATGTTGTAGGCCAGGTTATGCTTCTTTACAAAGCATTGTGGTGTTGTTTTAAACCCATGCCAAAGAGAAACAAATTACAAACTACAATTGCATATACACCTTTATGTTCTGTAAGGTCTGCATTCAACCTTTGTCAATTACCGGTGTTGTTACAATTGGTTCTACAAATAGTGAGGGCTACATTTGCACACAATGCTATACTTATACTTTTATACTAAGCTTATACTTTTTTAATATACCTTTAATGAAAGTTCTCACCAAAATGGTTAGACAGTATGTATGTATGTACCATCATTTCTAAGTAACCATAGTGTAAGCATATAATATATTGATTTAGACATTTTAAAAAAATTAGTTGCGTTTCCCATTCAATTACAGTGAATGTGATCCATACATAAAAAATGAACAGTATATAAATATTGGTTCATAGGACTTTTGCTTTACGCAAAGATTTCATACAGTTTTACATAACTTTTTCTCTAAACTTTAGTAAATTACAATGTATTATCAAATAACATAATAAATTTTGGTCCAATTCTCACACAAAACTAAATGTCTTTGTTTGTGATACTTTCATTGTGCTTCTGTTTCCTTTTCAAAGCATTTGCATAAGCATTTGTCATAACTGCACAGACAACAGCATCCATTACAGTTTTTCAACAATTATTTTTTTTGCTAAACATAGGCTCATGTAGGTTTGGAATAAGTGAGGATGAATAAATAGTAATATATTGTTTTATATTGTTTCTTTAAGTTTATTAGTGAAGTGCTGTTTATCTGTTTAGTCGCCACAGAACTTTAATACAAAAAAATCAGGCAACTAATGCACACAAAATAGATCTTTCTGTTCATGCAGATCAAGGCAATGACTCTTGAGTTTGCAATTAGCACAGCCTTAAAGCAGAGTCTTTACAAGTTTAAACCAATAGCTTTTCATCATTTCATTTTGAGTTGGAGCTCTCAGCTAAGGAATCAGTAATGCTTCACCCTCAACTTGTTATTTCACCACATGCTGATAAAATGGCTGACTGAAATCTGATTTACACATTTTAATGTGTTCAGAACACAGCATATGAAAGAAGAGAAGGTTTTAGTCACAATCATATTTATGTGTGTATGACAATCTGCACATGCATGTGTGTGTGATTACTAGCTAGCGGGAATAATGCCATTTTGATGCGTTGCACTCCAGGTGCAATCTATGCAAATGAGCAGACAATTGAAGCATGTTCGTATAACATATTCCACCTCTTATTAATTGCATGGGAGTTATTTATTACCAAAAAGCTATCTTATACCTTGTGTATGATCAGCCTTGTGTAACAAGTTGACATCACATCTCATTAAGTGCAGGTTGCATGAATAATGTTTTGCTGAATAAAAAAACTATTTTGAGAGCCTGAAATGTTCCCCGATCTTTCTATTGGCTTAGCATGCACTGTTTTCTGTATAAATAATATATATATTTTTACCGTTGTTGGCACTTTAGTGCTGGTCTAGTTTAGTGGTCTTTAAGTAGTTTGTTTGAGAACCCAGGATTAACTATGGATATGGATTTGTGGTGAGCCAAAACCATATCAAACCTTTTTAATTCAGTCCGAGCAGTAAATTCTAATAGTCTGTTAACACCTGCTTAAGATCTCCTACCAAGTGACCAATTAATTTGTGTTGCTTGTAATGGCACAATTTTATTGCACAATAATTTTGTGTGTAGCATTCGGTTTCTCTTTATAACTTTCACTCATTGGTACTGTTTACATTTTGGTAATTTCTATGCTGTTCCTATTTATTTACCTCCATCTTGTTTATCTGTAATGTGTCTGAGGTTAGGGGTGTGTCTAAGGCACAGGAAAAGGGATTTGCCCCATGGTGCCCAAGCTGCCCGTGGTGTGCCAGTATCCTGCTGCCTACTCTCCGGGTGCGTCTCAGTCAGGACCCTTGGGGGACGGATGGCCCCACTTGGGAATCTGGCCCCTCCACCTACCCCCAGCATCTGATCTGAGCTTCTGTCATCTTAACCTTTGGAAAAGTGCCCTGAGACAACCGTTTAGAAAAACAAAAGAAAAAACACCCTCTTCTCTGCATGCTTCATGACCTTTTCCTGTTATGTTCAACTAATTTTGGGAAACTACTTATTTATTTATTAGAATAGCTTATTAATGTAGGAGGCTGTAATGCTAATAAAAACATTTTATCCCAAGGCAAAGCAAAATTGCAGTGACATTAAAGCCAAGAGAGAAGTGAGGGCATTTTTGGAAACAAAATGCAATATAGTCAGTCTGGTTTATCTTATTGTTTGACCCTCTCATCAAGAGTGTCTTGGCTTTTCTGAATAGCAAAGGCTGTTTGATGCTTTTTTCCTAAAGGAGGTGCTAAAACAGATTCCCCTCAGGCTTGAGGCTGCACTGTTTGATCTTCAAATATACCAACAAGTAATAAAGGCCATTCATATGACAGAAGACAGTGTCTCCTGATCTTGATGATTAAATTCCACCTCGTAAAGCTCAACAAACACGAAGTGTATTACAATGTATTTACACATTGTTTGTGTAATTGTAATGCCTTTGCTGGTGGTCTGTTAGGTTCAGGCAGCACACAATGATAAACAGGACTATACGTTTCTAGTCCTAAGGCTGTGAACAAGCAGAGTTAGATCATTATCAGGACCAATTACTCAGGGCTATGGTCCGGGTTCATTTAAAAGGACCATGGCTTTACCAATCCATTCCTCTATTCTTTGAACTTCCACCCCCCAACAGAGCAAAAACAAAATGAACAATTATTGAAAAAAAGGATTACCTTTGTACCAAAACTTTGACAGCAAAGATCATTCAAAGTTGAAATGAGGCCAAATGTTGTGGTAAAAATGCAAACAAGTTATTTTTGATTGCACATCAGAGCCAGAGGGTTCACATACAATTCTGTTTTAAATACATACACATGTAAATACATATATACTTTTAAATGATACTGATGTTACTGATCCACATTCTCTGTTGCATGCCTCAGTATTATTACAATTCTTACTGTTGAAATGAGTTGCACATGACAACTCGTGTGCGCACATTTATTTATAAGTGAAGTCACTCCAGATCAGTTGTGCACGTACCCATACAGGATGCTTGTTGACAACTGTGAATGTAATGATGATATCTGAGATGTGATGGAGCAGGTTTTACTGCATGTGAAACCTTAGTATCTCTGATGAGTGAGGACAGGGTGCTGCCACAGGTTTCTGTGCATATACAGCAAATCTGATGACACTGCCTTGAGCTCTCTGTTCACGTGCCCCCTGTACCCCCCACCCCTCTGTCCCACCGTCTCACTGTCATGCTGTCATCACTGTCAAAACTCTCTCGACCGCTCTGAAGCGCTGCATGTTTTTATATGCTAGCGCCTAGAGATTAAAAGCGCTCATTAAGCTGCCTGGGATTTATTAAAACAGATTATAGAAATGTTAATTAAGTCATTAATTACATTATTTAATCAGCATTGACAGATATTCAGTGAGCATTTGTGGTTTGGAGGGGGAGCAGAAAAACTAAGGGGAGGGATAGTGTTAGGTTTGTGTGTGTGTGTGTGGGGGGGTGGTATTGATGTTTACCGGAATAAATTCATGTATAACTCCTAGGGAAGGTTATTCTTACTTTTTAAGTCTACCTGTTTGAAATATGCATGCCAAAGTGACTAAATCACTGACTATGGGCTACATTATTATTCAAAATGTTATCCCTTAACACATGAATTTCACATGTGCAAAACCACATGATTAAACATTAAACATGTCACCACATGTTTCATATGTGATTCTATGTGCTTCCAGTAAGAATTTTCATATAATTCACATAAAAATGTTATAATCACATGCTCTTGCACATGTGAATTTGCAAGATCATGTGGACAAAATTAAGTGTGAATACATGTGATTAGATATACAATGTGTAGTTGGAATATTTTCATGTGAATTTTCATCTGAAGGGAAACCCATGGAATCATATATGTAGCGTAGTGGCATTGTCACACAGGATCACAGAATCATATACTTTATGCATATGGACAATTAATGTTTTTTACTGTAACGGATCCAAAATATGAAACCACAGTCTGATTTTAAGCATTGTAAAAAAACATGTTTTTTCAACATGTTATTTCTATTATTGATTTTGGACTGAACATTATATTTATAGCTTAACACTAACAACCATAAATATTTAAATAAAATTATTTAAATACATTTAAATTTATTCATTCATTGTACCAAAATGCTTTGTGTTTTAATGCAAAAAGCACATCTTTGACACTGGTGTAAACACATATATAGTTTAACCTCTTTTATGAGCATCAGAAAAAAAAATTTTATAATGACAATGATGATAATAAGTAAAATAAAAATTCTCTGTTAACTGAATTTTAGCAATCAGAACCAATAAATGGTTTCAAACTGAGATAAAGTGCCAATATGGCGGCTATTAGCATATAGTAACACTGTGTTCCTTTGCTCCTTCTGTGTGGTCCAATTTTCATTCCTCAATTTTAAGTCTTACATTGTGGGAGCATTTGGAGGAAGCATTTGGAGTGACATTTGGCAAAGGCCTCAAACCATATTTCCAAGCTGTTTAGAAAGAAAATACAAGGGGAGCAATCACGGGATGGATTACCAGGGAGGTGATACTGTGAACTTCCTTATCAGTTGACAGCTTAGTTACCGTTAAGAACAAGAAATGTGTTTTTCAGATCAGTGAGAATGGAGCTCTCCTTTGTCCCCATAGACCTGCATTACAGGATTGTGTGATCAGACATGATAACTCTCAAATAACTGGCCTTGAAAATGAGTTTGGAAGAACACTTGATTTGGTCTGTGATTTGGATTATTTATTGGCTGCAAAGTTTGCAGAGCACTTCTCAACAGAGATGTGTGAAACAATTAAAGTTTTGCTCCTGAGTTTCTCTTTCAAAAGACAAATATCTTTACACGCAGATGGACATTTAAATGAAACAACACATTGCCTTGTTTGTTTGTTTTTTTGTGTTTTTGCCAGAGCGCATTTATGTTTGCTAATTACTGTATGATTTGACATCTGTAGATTTTCTTGAAATATGTTTAGCATTTGTGAAGCCTTTTGTGGATTTCATAATTCAAGGGCTGTGGAAAGGGAAAAAAGGGACATTCTAATGCAATGATGATATTTTTCAGGGTCAAAAGTAATCAAACAACAAACTGACACTTCAGTTATTACAGTTCCCGATAAACACTTTATCAACGTTTTTGAAGTGCACTGTAACCTAGGAGTGATTGTGTCTAAATGACACTGCTCAATTGTGACACTTCCACTCCTTTGAAGTTGCCTGGCAACATATGAGTGGCCCTGCTCTTCAGATGGTGAGACCCTTGACTGTTGTGGTGAGTGTTGAAATAATTCTCAGAATGGTTCTCTGAACTTTTTTTCTGGTTGTCGCCACCCTCTTGAAGCCTCTGAGACTCCAAAGTGACTCTAATGTGTCATGATAACTCATGGCATGGTGAGTCTATACACTAATTGCTGCTGAATCAATGTAAGCATATAGTAGCACACTTTTCAAAGCATTTTGTTTAACTTTTATCTAATTTTTTGATTATTTGCATCACTTGAAAAAAAAAACATTTTTTTAGCCTGTGTTTATCACAATATGGCACTCTTTTAAATTCTGGAAAAAAAATACATATTTAAAATTTTTAAATATGCTCCAGAGCTGAAGAGTTTAAAAGCCTTTAAAATGTTACGATGTAACTTTATTGGCATAATGTAATCACACAACTTTATTCTTAAATTTGACCTTATTTTTCTAAAATACCAATAACTTATTTATGACCAGTTTATTTATTTAAAAACAACACTGAAATGCCATTGCATTGTACTACTGTACTGTATTAATGTTTAACTGTTTCAAATCATACTGAAGGATGTGAAAGATACATACAATTTTGTTTATCACACGCATTATAGTTTTTGCCACTTTGATATCACCTCATAAATGTGTATGTCACTATGAAGGTGTTCTGATTAGATTCTTTTAGGTTTGCTACCTTTCTTATTATCTCTTCTTAACATTTTCTAAACTGTTTCTGTAATTATACAGCTCCTTAAATGTAATGGTGTGACAACTTGTGTGATATGTCATGTAGAGGGGCACAATATTTCTCTTGAAGTTGATTCCTCACCCTCAAATTTGCCTGAGGCAGAAAAGTAGAGAATAAATTGTTGCGGGAAGCCATAACCGGCCATTTGTGGATCTCCAGAGGCTTTCTGAAGACTCCCATGGGCCCTGTAAGAAACAGAGTAGGCTAAATGGATATGATGAGATTAAAGCTGTTTAAACACACAAGACCAATTATATTGAAAATAGCTCAAAAACCAGTGAATTTGATACAAATAGAAACAATTGAAAAAAAACATTTATTTCTAATCTTATAAACAGAACTGATTAAAAAAGTAACCATTTCATTATATAATTATATATTTCCTTATAAATGTAAATTCATTTCATTATGACAATTCACAATTAATCACAATAATTGACATTAAACACACTTACCAATAGTTTTGAGTCATCTAATGAAAGTTAAGGTTGGTGACAGATTGGTGTCAAACAAATCTGTAATTTAGTATGCATTATAAAAACAAGCTCAATACATCAAAAGTCAATGTATTGTTTTCACATGCAGTTGGTGCCAGGGTTCTGCCTTGACACTATGTTATTGTTTCTATGCTTATCTTGTGACACGACCTGGCTTTGTTGTTGTTTGTCTGCCATGTGCTTCTAGCTCCTCCTCCTTGTTTCTGCTTTACCTCACCCTTTTGTTAGCCCTCACTGAGTCCTTGTTAGTTTAATTGCCCTCACCTGTTACTCGTATGCTTTCCTCTCTACTTATAGTTACTCTTGTGGCTTCCTTTGCTCTTGTCTGGTTAGTCATGTACCTTGGTCTTGTCTAGTCCTTGGCAAGTCTTGCCTTGCGCTTTTGTTTTTTCCCCTCAGTTTTTCTATTGCCCTGTTTTGAAATGACTTGTGTTCTTGTGACTTGTGTTCTGTCTTGTAGCATTAGTGTTCTTGACCTGTTCCCACTGGTTCCCCTTGCCTGGCACCTGGTCTGCTTCAGAGTCTAAAGTCTAACAACTATCTGAGCTTTATCCTCTCTATCTGCCTTGCTGCTCTGTCTGCTGCTTCTGTATTCTACCAATTGATGTTTGTCTGTCTGAGACCATTTCAGTGGTCTTCTCAAGTTGTTTGTGTTCCTGCTGTTGTCACACTTGTGCACCTCACTACCCTTATGTATTAGTCTGTGTCAAATCACTCATTCTGCAATCGAGTCCTCCTTCTAGAATATTGGACATAAGCCTATAGCTGGCCTTTAAGTTTCAATAAAGGGTTCCACTTGAGTTTATTTTCTTAAATGGCATTTTACATCTTATTTAGCAGACATAGTTTTTATCTATTTTGTGTTTTGTCTGGTAATCAAACTAGTAATTGTCTACCAAGTGATCTACAGGAACAAAGTAGTTTATTGAAATTGGAACATTTACCTTCATGCAACAAGTAAAAACATCTTCCTTAATAGGAATCTTGGCAGTAAGAGGTACCTCCTTAAGTTATAAATCTCGTCCTGAAACTTTCTTTTTTTTCCAAAGGTGCTTATGCAGCTACTTCAGCCACCGATTTCAAAAGGCAAAGCAAAGTTCCTTTACCCTGCAGCCTCGCAGATCTGAGCAGGAAGTCTACAGCAACCTAAGGCAGTACACCAGAGCAGGGATCAAATGTCAGGACCCACAGCCAGCAGCAGGAGAAAGGAAGCATTTGCCGTAAGCTGCGAGAGAAGAGGATCAATGTTGTAAACCATTACATCTGACCACCTGTGGTGTGTAAACGCATGATTAAAAAAAGAAAAAACAAGACTGACTTTAAGTGACTGAAGTGAAAAACAATCACCTTTTGGTGGGACTAGCACAATGATGCTTACAAGTGTATACATCAACCAAACAGAAATGAATGATGCCACATTGTTGTCGTAAGAAGCAAACAAAGAATACTTTATTGCACACAGGTTGACCAAAACTGTGTTTAAATGGAACAGTTGAGTGGTACGATGCTTTGTTTTATTAGTATATGTATATATCTCACTTTTGCCATATAAGTTTACATAATTGCTGTTGCATATACATTATTTCCAAAGGTCTGACATTTTTAAGGGATTTGTTCTGAGGCCACATTTGGACCATTTGAGGGCTTTTAACAACATGTATAAAATATATAAAAATTTGTATATGAATAATTTCTAAAGTAATGCTTATTTTGATTGCTTTAATTTTACCACCATTGTGTTGTGAAATATATTGTCTAATTTACACACACTACACAGTCTTCTACTAACAAGTCGACCTGGACTGTCCATGTTTTATATGGTGCTAAGAGAACCAAATAAGAGAAACAGACATGAACGCTACTTAGTTAAATCTCAACTTTATTCCAAACAAACAAAAACAGAAAAATCAGGCAGCATAACCTTGGGAACTGGATCAAAGTGGTTTTAGTGAAGAAGGGGAAGATTGTTTCTACCTGTTCCCAGAAAAAGGGTACTCAGGACAAACAGAAGCTCAGTCACAAGATCAATTTGAACATTCATGTTTTGCATGTATCTTTGATCTTTCAAAAAGTCTTGCATACTTTGGCATATGGGACCCAAAATCTATGCAGTGGCTCCTTGACTCCATAACTTGACTATGCAGTCAAGTTATTATGAAAAATAATATTATGGTGTTTTTAAACTAGAGCAATTATAGTATGGTTATATTTTCTATGAAGAATGTCTCTGTTATAGCTGCACCAACTGTGAAATTATTTCCTCCTATTGACATTACAGTTAAATGTTTATTGAGTGGTTTAAAATTTAAATCTCTGGATTGAGCCAACCAAGAATAGTCTGTAGTCTGCCACCCACCTGATTTACACTTTCTAAATTACTGAAATCTAGAGAGTTAAGTAAAAAACAACAAAATAAAAATTGCTAGTTACATTATTATAGCACAGCAAATAATAATAAAGCAATATCGCACAAATTAGAGTGAGTTTTGGCCATATATCAGCATGGCAGTAATGCACCCATATGAACAAGGCTGCAGGCAGAGTATGTAAATTAGTGAGAAATAATTAGTGAGAATGTATGTGCTCTTGCATGTATTTAATCTAAGACCAACGTATGTGGACACCTCATCTAATATACTGGTTTGGATAGTCTCTTAATTCTACTAAAATAAATCTTAATGTTACAGCATACAATAAGATTTTTCCCCTAGCATGACAATACACAATATGTAAGTGAGGCCCATATTGAAATAGTCCAGTGGAGAAGAACTTAATTGTCCTGTAAAAGAATTAGATTAGAGCTGCAATACCTCTCTAAATACCTCAGGAAAGAACTGGAATGTTTTCAAGCGTGGGTGTCCAAAGACTTTTGACTCCAGGGTATATGCTTCACTCTGTATAGAATCTGTCTTGTTGTGTTTGTACCTTTACATCATAGGGTCATCCTACTTCTTACAGAGGTCTGTAAATGTCACAGCAGACATATTAACATCAGCATGATCTCCAGTCCTGCCATGTCTCGTGTGTATACACTCAGGGCTTAGAGTTCACATACGGAGCCAGATGGGCACTTTCATGAGTGTGTGAGTGTGGATTACTCTGCCTGCTACATCTGGGTCTCCACATGGCACAGCAGAAAGGAGAAAGAGGCAGGCGGCACCACCCCCTCTTCAAGGATGCCTATCTGACAGCAGTGTTCTACAGCAGGGCAATGGCACAAATGCCAAATGGAAAGGTCACATGTCCCAGCTACCGCCACAGGACCATTGCATAGTACTCCCATTTATGTAGACCTAACCTATGTACTTTATTAGTAAATAAAACAACTGGGTCTTGAATGTCCTCAAGTACAGCAACAATACGTTGTGAATCTGCTATTGTGTTTACTATTGAGGGGGGCGTGTTCCTTCCTCTAATGCAAAACAGTTCCCAACCCAACCAGGAGTAAGGGTACCCCAGGGAGTGCTTGAAAAATTCTCAGGGGGTACTTGGAACAATTTCAGTTTTGCCTTGTTAAACCTATAAAACAGACAGTATGACATTAAAATAAATTTATCTTTGTAATTAATGGCTTAATGTGTTTCAGAAGTCTGAAGTCAAACCAATTTCAAATCAATTGCAGGTACTGTAAAGTTTACAGGTATAAAGATTCAGTATTTCTCCAAGTGCTCTAGCTGGGAACAAAATTAATCTGTTTTCCATCACAGTATTGTTTTTTACAGTTTTAAAGTTAAATGTAACTGATTGGCAACTGAGGTATCATACGCCATATAATTTAATGGAGTTTTCTAAATAAGGCACTAATCTGGCACTAGTGAAGTGTGTAGTACAACAGATAATGTGATTTGCAGGAAGTGTAATTAAATAAAACGTGTGCAACAAACAGCATGTTTGTGTTGAGTGTGCTTGATATGCATTTTCTCGTGGCCAGTTCTGTGAGATGACCTGCTATGTCATTCCCCTCCATTACTGGTAAAATAAACTGGTCATGTGGCTCAAGTGCTTTTCAATTTCCATGGAGTGCAGACTCTCCTCTTCCCTCTTGGAAATGTAACAAAAATGCTCTCACCATTAAACTGCAGGTCAAATATGTAATCAGCTTGGGTCTTGGATGGACTTAGACATCATAACTAGTTGTTAACCCACAGATGATCTCTTGTGCATTGAATGGAGCAGTTCTTATTTTTCCTTCCATTTGCCTATCTTTGTTGTATCTTTGACTTCTCCCCAATCAAATCAAACTGAAGTACTCAGTTTAGTTATTGTTATATAATGTGCTAATTAAATAGGACTGTGTTATGAATTATTTGACATTGTAAAATAAATATGTGATATTACTTTTTCTTGTTGCATACACTGTTTCAAGTCTGGATTGAAATCAGTCACCATTAAAATCAGTTACATGTTTATATTGTATTGTATGGTATTGAATTGTATTGTTTTGTATTAATGTTGTATACACTTTATTGTGTATTAGTTAGAATAATTCTTTGAATATCTGCTAATGGAACATCAAAATAACCCATGATGAAACAAAATGAACTTCAATAACTGAAGCTAGATTCAGATCACTATGATAGTCAGATATGGAAAGGTTTCAATATTCAATGTAACTTAGCTCTTCTAACAGTGGGAAAAGTCTAGTCTTTTAAGACTAATTAGCTGAATTTATCAGTGATAAAGACTCATTTCAACACAATCTGCGAGGTCCAGGTGGACAAACACACTGTGTTTAAACCACAGGTAAAATAGCACATTGCTTTGAAGCTCCAGTGCAGATTTGGCAAGAGGGGTCCTCAGTGCCAAATGTCCATGGCGGTGGGAGATTTTTGATCTGCACTGTGCTCAGCTACCTGATGAGGCGGATTTAACAAAAGCCAGATAGCATTTGCATTTGATGTGTAAAACCCTGTGGCTATCGCTGTCAAATGACCTGCCGCTTGGCCCAATAGTGAGAACCTCCATGCTGTGCTAAAATAACGTGAGTGATTTTTCGAAAGACCATCCTATCATTCTGTTTGACATGTTTAAAGATTCACCTAACCAAGCTACTAAAGTTTAAAAAATAAGGTAGGGAGGGGGGTCTGCTAACCACAAAATAACCACACTAAAAAGGTTTGGGTAATTAGGTTCCACTGTATGTTTATTGAAAATGGATCCTTTTCATAATGCATAAATAGTTCTGAACATCTGAAATCTATTTGTGTGATTATTGAGAAGGAATAGAATGATCACACTTGTTTTAAACTTTCCATTAGAAATTCATTCAAATTTTATCATTAAACAAACCTCATACAACCTGCCCTCCAACCCACATGCATGTTTTGTCATGAGACATGATATTCCAATGATATTCCATTAAGCATTGTGGTATAGCAGTACAACAATCATAGGTTCTATAACAGGCAATGTGTACTGAAAAATATGTACCTTGGCTGCACATTCACATAAATCACATTTACAGCATCTGCCAAATGCATAAATGTAAATTAATTTTTTTTATTTATTATTTTGCTATTTGGAAATCATCAGCAATCTAATGTTTTTAAAAGAGGATGATAGCCTCATAAAGAATGTTGTGTGGTTTGAGTTGATACATCCAATAAATATCAGACATTGGCATTTGTCATGAAAATGTAAATAAGTTTGCATATGTCTTATGTCTTACAATTTAAATGTGTATCATAATCTCTCTTAATGTACCCATGTCAAAGTAGCTGCAAGATCATCATTATTGACCTTTTGCTCTGATGTGAGAGGCATGTTGTTGCATGACATATGCAATGGTGGCCAGTGTGATATAACAGTCTGTTCACAACCCTCTGTCAAGTATGAGCAAATTAAACAAATTACCCAGAGTCTGTTGGAAGGCAGAGTCATACAAGGTGGCATGCCTATGAATTGGAACACTTGACCTCTCCTATCTGTTGGTTGCAGGTGAACGACAAAGCAGACTGTGATTTTATTGTAATGCTGATAGTTTAGCCATTGTGCTTAAACAGTTCAAACATGATGTGTAGTATCATCAAGAGATACCATCAAGAGATTCAAAGTAATGGGGGCTGATGTCCAGTAGAGGCCATTTAGAGCAATGACACTGAGTTCTAATGTTGCAGAAAGTTTTTGTAGTTTGTCCCCTTGGTTTTGGCTTTGTGTTTGACAAAATGACATTACACTTTAGGGGCAGCTATGTCTTTGAATCATTGCAAAAAAAAAAAACTCCTCCTAACTTAGCTGGTTTGTTATTGTTTGTATATAAATAAAAATTGTAAACATGTTATTAATTGACTGATGGGTTGTTGACTGTTAAGCTAGCCTATTGTTAGTATATTCTTATTTTGCTTAAAAAAACAAAGTGGAAAAAATCAAAGTGGCTCAATAAAATTAATTAGTATTGTTACTTGAAAGAGATTTAGTAAGAACAGTTTCTCAAGAGTCATGTGTTACGCTGTTACACTGCTACTTACTGGAAAAAGCTTGTCACATATTTTGAAAACAGCTAGCAGTTAGTTAGCAGTTAGTTGTGTCACTTCTTTTAGTTTAAGTTACCTCCCAACAATGTTTGTTTATATAGTTTTTCATTACTTATCTGTAGATCAAATATTACCAAGTCACCTCTTAGGTGCTGTAGGCTAGACCTAAGCCTGTGAAGAGAACTTTGTCTTTCACCTGTAATCTGATACAGCCCAGAGCAGAGAGACGCAGTTGGCTGCAACCTCTCCTCGTGATTTATGATTGAGGACATGCTCATAAAAGTATCAAAACAATCAGAGCTCTGGTGGGGGAAGATACGGGAGCATTACGTACATCATGCAAGACAGGTGTGGAAAATTGTGTGCTAGTAATGTCTCGTCTTCCATTTTAAAACATTGTGTGAAACAGGTGTGTGGCGCTTTCTGAGTAAGTCTTAACAATTAACAATGTGAGTGGGGGAGGGACAACATACTATAAACCTTATAATGCAACAATTGATTCCTGTCTTGTAATTTGAATAGGCAAGTTACAAGAGTGCTAACATTTAGTATAACAGCAATTGGATGTTTCACTTAAATAATAGACAAACCTAAGGTTGAAAAGATAATTCAGTGCATAGCAACTAAAGAAAACACTTGCAAATTGGGCAAACATTAGCAAATTAAGAAAACATTGTTAGTTTGACAACACATGCTGCAAATACAATACAGCCATCGAAATGCTTTGGGAACACCATCAGCATACCATGCTCTAAATCACAAGTGAAATCAGTCCAATAGGGTGTTGATAGGTCACAGACAGATATGAGAAGACCTTTTGGTGGTTGTTACCCAGGCTGTGGCTGAATTGAATTTCACAGTTTGAGAAGTTTTTGGGGGTCTTATGACATGGCATCATCCTTTAGGCTCTGAAAAGCAGTGCTGGTGGGTGAGGATACACATTAGCTCTTCTTGGGAAATCCCCATCAGGCGGGATCTTCTCTCTTCTCTCTACGGGGCAGTTGTGGTCTACTGGTTAAGGAGTTGGGCTTATAATCAGTAGGTTGCTGGTTCGATTCCAGCACCGGCACATAGCAACTGAAGTGCCCTTGAGCAAGGCACCTAACCCCCGATTGCTCCCAGGGATAGCTGCCCCCTGCTCCGGGTGTGTGTATGTTCTCACATGGATGGGTTAAATGCAGAGGTCACATTTTGGTTATGGGCAACCGTAACTGACAAACACTTCACTTAAGCATAGGGTGCCAATTTACATCCCATTTACACCCCCTGAGGGGGTGCAATTTGTAGCTTTCGGTCCCTCAGTTGAGGTTGTTGAGACCATCCTACAATCCAGAGCTCCCTACACAAGGAAACTGTATGCCCTGGAATCTTGGATGTGGAAAAAGTGGAATCTTTTTGACCAGTAGTGTAGTGTCTGTTTCAGACTAAACTATATTTATTTTAGTTCTTTTGTTGCTTTAATACAAAGCTACTTTGAGGGCCGGAACAAACAACTGTCTTTGAGCAGATTGGCTTGGTATACAGCACAGCGCAAGCGTAATCTGTTGAATATACACTGCTATTCAGACATGATAATAATTAATGGGAATGCCATCAGCTATGGGAACGGCATCAGCTTTTATGCACAATGATACAGGTGTCTAATCACAAATTGGGGGGCGTGTTGTCACAGGCGGGGTGATGGCATGACTAAGAGAGTATAACGCACATGCAAAATGCTGTTCGGGTTAGCTTTGTTCATACAGCGAAGTGCTCTGTGTTACATTGTCTGTCTCATTGTCACTTGTTAGCTGCTTATAGTTGTCTTGCGTGATTTTGTCTGTGCGTTTAGGGACAATCATGCCCAAAGCAAAGGCTAAGAGTGATAGAGGTGTAAGGCAGCTGGCTCCAGTTTGTCTGCGAGAACGCATCATAAAACAACAACAAAGTTTATCAGGTGTTAATACCCCAGGGGTGACCTCAGGCTGACACCTTCCAATCTCCTTTCTTCCCCCTCTGCATACCATTTGTTAGGCTCTGATCACAGAACATTTACTAAGCATGTTATGTGTAACTTGTAAAATAATCAAGATTTCATATTCATGTTTAGTATCACTTTAAAGGTCATGGTGTGATGAGTAAAAAGGTCTAATTTCTAGGACAATGGGATGTATTATATTAGAGAGTTAAAACTTAGTGAAAGATCTACTCTCTTGGTGTGGGTGTGCCTTTTAGTATCTCAACAGGGGCCCTTCAGGCCACGAGATACTGGTCACCTTTACCACCTACTGTCCATGGGTTTT
>JBAJNP010007136.1:7682-23424 GCA_036877545.1 Yasuhikotakia modesta | reverse complement strand
TTTTTATATTTAAGATATATCATGTTAAAAAAGTTCAGCTAATATTACTGGAAGAGGATTTTTGAAAACTTTGAGAGAACGTTCTGAGACTGTTTCCTGTTTAGAAAAATGACAGATCACCTTGAAAACATTTTGGAAGTTGGATACTTACTGTACCACCACAATTTCCTCAATCCTTAATTCTTTTCTCCGTTACAGTTTCTATTGTTCTGAGGAATGAATATTTCGTGAGGGGCGCTGGTCTGCCCGGGCGCTTCAAAGCTGAGAAGGTGGAGTTTCACTGGGGCAGCACCAACGGGTCGGCCGGTTCTGAACACAGCATCAATGGAAGAAAGTTTCCAGTGGAGGTAAGTCACTGTGTTTGATGTTTGATAAACCTGATTAAGGAAGATCGCTGAGAAGAATGAGGTCACCAAACAGGTTCAAGGATTCACCTTGACTTGAGAAGTCTGGAGCGGTGCATTAATGTGATCTAAATGAAGCACCTCTCAATAAATCCCAGATCAATGCGTTGTATCGACTCGACGTTGCAGCAGCCGCATTTAGCCAAAGAACGGGGATGATCAGTTTTCTTTTACCTCAGAGCGACGCTTTCACATTTCTTTGTTGATCCCTTAGTTGTCCACTTCACCAGCTCTGAAAACACGCTGAACCCTCGTTCCCTCTCCTTCTGTATTATTTCAAACCAACCAGGTTGTTTATCGAGCAGTTAATTGAATTTAAATGTGTTTCTTGCGTTTAAGAGAAGCACAGAGACCCGGGCGCTGGTTGCTCTCAATTTTATCACCTAGCTGCAAAAATGTTTCCCTCACCGATGATGAAAAGATCACTCAGTCTTTCATTAGCTTTCCATCCTTTGTAATTCTGTTCACACGCTTTATTTTTCACAGGGTACGTTTCAGCATCTGTTTGGTTTTCAGCATTCTGCCGTTTTAAAAGTGACTCATTTGCCATCCAGATTTTTTGAGTATTAGCTCTTGTTTGAAACCTTTAGTGTTTGGCCTTGAAGATGCCAAAATTTTAAGCTTGAGAGCGATGTGACACAAACGTAAGTGCAGAAGACAAAAAATACAAATTTTTCTTTTTTGTTTCCATTTGGAGGTTGAGAAATTTCTGCAAAAACACCACAGCATTCATCTTGAATATTGTTATGCAATCACACATTGAACACTTGAACATGTTAAGTCAAGTGAACGCTTTCTGTTAGCCATACATGCTAATCCATTAACAGTGCTTGTTCTCTGATTTATTCCTGGTCACCAGAAACTGTATTGACTTAGGAAGCTAATTGGCTAATGAGGTTTAGTGATAAATGAGTAACGCATTTCCCTCCCATGAAGGGACACAAATGAACACCATTAAAGTCCGTGATTTAAAAGAGGCCTGAAGGAGACTGATTGGTTTTCATTAACAAGACTTTAACTTTGTTCTTTGCTCTCTTTATTAAAGGATTAATTCATTCCTCATTCATTCTGACAATGTCTGAACTTAATTACTGTGTTTTGGGGAGGGCTGGTTTTTGTGTTGCTTGTTTTTTACTGGAACCGTCCTGGGGTCTTTAGATGTGTCTGAGGGCCACTCAATCGTTACAGAAAGAATGATTTATGAGCTTTGTGGTCAAACTTCCTGGGAAATGTCAATTTAACATGTAAACAATGTAAAGAAAAGTGTTACCTGCAATTTTATGTTTCACACAGAGATGGCGATGACGAGAGTCAAAAGTTACAGATTGCAGCTTTATTTTTTTTCTGAAATTCATTCTTTTTATTATTTAAAATTGTGTGTTGAAATAACTTGTACAGCCAGTTGGTTAAACAAACAAATTTAAGGCATTAATAAATGTTTTACAGTGTAATGGCATTAATCCACAATCCATCAGCAATCCAAGTTCTCGCCATCAATACAGCGTCTACAGAACAACAGTTCAGAGGACAGGAAGAAGAGATCATTTGTATTCATCAGTCTGACTCTGTTAGAAATTAGCTGGCACAGAGGTTAGTGGATCTGTGTTGGCTCCGCCTCCCTGGCAACATTTTCTCATTAGATGAATCGACTTCGGCCCATAAATCCCATTCTACACCAAAATACAATTGACGTGCATCTGTACGCCGGTGAAGAACTGCTAAGCATTACTTAGCAATTTAAAATCTCACCACACTGAATCCAGCAACGAGAAGATTTGTCCAATTATTCTCAGCTTCTACAGATGACCTCTGCCTCAAATCTAGTTCAGTAAATTAGAGAAAGACAGAAAACATGCATGCTGAGTTTTCAGGAGGGAATTTTTGGTATTTTTGCCACTCTTAGTGTAGCTAACAGGGAATTTTCTCAGAACATTGGCTGTAACATTGACTAAGATGTAAGTGCAACATTTTTGAAAGTTACATAATGGAAAAGCTTGAATAGTTTTCTTACAATCAAGCAATAATGTTGATAAAAAGAGGAGAGATCACAGGAGGTCAAAAACAAACAAGCCTCTTTTTAATCTTGTTCTTGAGAAACAATTGAGACGTTAAAGAGATCTCGTCTGTGATTTTTCTCGTCTGTGGGACAGCTCAGATACTTCCCTTCATGTTTTTAAATCTCGCAGCTCCAGGAAAGTGAATAGATTTCATCGTGTTGGGTTTTGTTCACGCATCATTAAATGACCAGGCAAATGTGCTAAACAATTTCCAGGGTAAAACACAGCGAGCGAGAACAACGTCGGCGAGCGAATGATGTTAAAACATGAGAGGCATCCAGAGAATAAAGCTGGAACGTGACTGTCATAAAGACACTTAATCTCACCGCCTGCGTTTCAACATCTCTTCACCAGTCATTCAGCTTCATTGACGTTCCATTCATCTCACTTTCTTTTCTCTCTCTTTCTCTCTTGCTTTCTTTGTGCGATCGTCCCTGTTTATTCTGTACTAGTAGATTTAGCATTTATTTGACACATGGAACTTTGTGCGTTTGTTCAGAGACGCTGTTTAAGGCAACAAAGACGTGCCGTTTGTTGCGCTCGCTGAAGGGATTCAGTCCTGAGGTTCGCTTTCTTCCTAAATCTGTCCTCAGAGCACAAATGATACTTAGTTGTCTCGCATGTCACAGACGAGAGAAGCAGGAAGTGACAGATACGTCGTTATTGTGAACGTGTGCGAGAACGATGAGAGAAACATCAAACCGTCTAGATTTGACAACATACTGTACTATTTCTGATCCCACAATGCATTGTGTTTACCAAACAGGAAATTCAAAGCAGAATATTAGTGTGAGCCATTTTATTTCCTGTCAAATGAAAATGTGAAAAAATGTTCTCATCCTTTTCCCCACAGATGCAGGTTTATTTCTACAATTCTGATGACTTTGACAGTCTGAGCACCGCGATAAAGGAGAGACGAATCATCGCCGCCATGGCTGTCTTTTTTCAGGTGAAGATATTCTTTGATTTTACCAGCCAGTAAAGTAGAGCTTTATAGTTAATGGTACCTTCTGGAGAGAGAGAGAGAGAGAGAGAGCGAGAGAGGTGCACTAATAACATCAGATTTATTTGGCTTAAGCTTATGTAGTTTTAGATGCTATTTATAGCATTTAGCAACAGTTAGAAGATATACATGTCTAGGAGTTCTCACAACGTTATTAGAACGTTTTAGCAGTAATGCTAGCAGACCCTTTCAGTATTATACATCATGTATGCCAAAAATAGTTGTTAGTGGAATGTTTTAAAAATGTTTCAGTATTTAGCATTTTTTTGAATACATTCTATACTTATAGAAATAAATAATACATATTAATAGTAAATATATTTATGTTAAGAGAGCATCTAAAAACTGGACATTTTGAACATTTGTAGACATTTTAAAATAATAAATGACTTTTTTGCAACTTAATTATATATATATATATATATTAAATATTTGGAAACATTCTTCTAACCTAAAACTAGCTGGGTAGTGCAGATATAATGTCATCAATTGATGTGATGTGACTAAAGATGTGATGTGACTAAAGTCACACTGGCAACACAAACGTAAAGTTCATCCACCAGGAAAAGATATTATAACTTCCTGTAATGTATGTCTGTTTTTAAAAACTGAAGAAAGTGACATCACCACTATCAACACTGTCTCCTAAGTTTATTTTTACTTTTTCAACTGTGACAAATGTTCTTATCAAGGGTAAAAATGGCACAATTTCATGGTTCTCCTAATGAGTTAGGCTGGAAAAGAAGATTTGTGGTCCAGTGCTTTAGTATTCAGGGATATCATCTGAATATATTCAGCGTAAGAGGCTTAACAGGTCACTGTCATGATCCAGGAAAATATTATAAGCTTTTTGCCACACGAAAACCTCCCCACTGTTCATTTTACCCCTCTTCACACACTCATTTTCACAACGTGATGTGACAGACCTATTCTTCATGGCCAAAGTGGAACGCAGGTGTGTCCTATGTTTATCCATTGTCAGGTAAAAGAATACCTTACGTGGGTTTACTTAAGCATTTCCGCTCACAGCGTTACAGCTCGCGGCCATTAGCGTTTAGACGAATGTTGTCTCAGAGTTTGATGTGTCCGTTCTTGGGGGTTTTGCGTTGTTAATCGATGCGGAACCCGTGCATTGGAGGCTCCCATGGGTTTTTTCATTACCACCACGTTCAGCCAAATGAATCTCTGGAGAACACGAGTGTGTATATTTCAAATCTGACCTGAATGAGGTTTCCATCAGGCCCAATACGAAGGCGCTTATGTCAGCACGCTCCAGTTTTTAATGTCGCACAAGCGGGAGACTTATGTTTGATATTAGCAGGAAGTAAATGCCGCCCGTTTTTTGTTGTTTCTCTTTTTCATGGGTAAAGAAATGAGATAATGGCTCATTTCACGCTGTGTTTGTCTAAACGTTGTAGGTGGGGAAGAACAATGCAGCGGCCGAACCCATCATCGCAGGCCTCAAACGGGTAGTCCATCACGGTAAGATCTTCTTTAAAGGTTTTGGAATTCTTTGATGCTCAACGTTCTTGCGCTGGAAGTTATTCAGATCAGTTTTGTTTGGTGCCGTCCATTCTAGCTGCCATGGTGCCTTTCTGGTTTACAGGTCCAAGGTTTTAAAGACGGTTTTCTCCTGTGACTCGTTTGTGCAAAGAATAAATGTTCAAGTGGTGTTTAATATTCAGCGTTCTGGAAAAGCCACTTATTAATTAAACAAATTAGTGGAGCAGAACAAACAACTTGGAACCTTTTTGTTAAGAGCGTGTTACTTGTTAGTTTGTAATGCTGTTAAATAACTGCAGACAAACACGTTTATCCACAGAACTTCAGTGAGGTGACATCACGGGCTTTGAGAGCATTTGTGCGCTTTTGTCTGTTCAACAGAGAAGGAGACGAACCTCAGTTCGTTTATACTGAGGGATCTGTTGCCATCATACTTGGGAAGTTATTACCGATACACCGGCTCGCTGACGACTCCGCCCTGCAGTAAAGTAGTGGAGTGGATCGTCTTCAGTCGGCCGGTTTACCTGTCGTCCCACCAGGTTGGAGTACTTGCATATGAGCAAACATACATGCACATCACATTCACATGTGTACACATCATGTACAAACATCAGCTGTGTGCTCTGTGCTTGAAATTGGCTCGTGTTCGTTCCACATTCATACTATCTGCGTGCACACACACACACACACACACACACACACACACACACACACATACACACATACACACACACTGACAGTAGTTAATCATCTATGGTTTGCTCAAATGTTCTGTGAAATGACACAGTGCAGAAGATTTACTTAACACATTTATATAATCATTTATATGTAGACAGAAGAGTATAGTATAGTATAGTACAGTATAGCATAGCATACAGCAGTACAGTTTAGTATATAATATAATATAATATAATATAATATAATATAATATAATATAATATAATATAATATAATATAATACAATTTATGCTAATCTATCATATATGATAATACAGCTAGTATATAGTATAGTACTATTCATCACATGTATTGTATATGATAATACAGTATGTACAGTACATTATAATTCTGTACAGTGACATATAGTGTCACATTTTTGTGGGTCGTTTGTTCGTTTCTGGTGTGTCTGTCTGATTTTTTTCTCTCTGTCTTTCTTCTTCATGTTTCTGCTGCTGCAGTTGGAGGCGTTTTACTCCATCTTCACCACAGAGCAGCAGGATCACGTGAAGTCCGTGGATTATCTGAGGAATAACCGCCGACCCATTCAAGATCTGGACAGCCGGAGGGTCTTTAAATCATCCGTGATGGACGCGTGGCTGCCGGACCTCATGACGGACAGCATGGCCAGTGCTGCTGACACCGACAGCTCCAGAGGTTAGACTCGCCATGTCCAAACTCTACTGATTAAAGGAGTAAATGAAATAATGTTTCTCAGCTGAATTTTTGTATGTTTCATTTTAAATCAGGAGGCTACAGAAGAAGCAGTGAGATTAGCATTAGCAGCGCAAAACTTGTGGGTTCCTGTTGATTTGTGTCCTCTAAAAACAAACTAAAACTTACCATTCCCCGGAACTAAGTAGCAAAACTGGTCGTTTTAAATCCTTTGATGATGTTGTGAGGACATGCTCATACCGGCCATATTTTACTGGTACTGTACGTTGTTTGGATTAATGTTTACAATATAACTGTGATTGTTTCTAGATTGTCTGTAGTTTGATCTGATTAGAAATCAGTTTGGACCCCGTTTACGCCTGGATTTAGTGCTGAACACGTGTGATCGGCTCACCTGAGGCAGATGTTGCGTATGCCTGCGTTTGTTTAACAGTTTGAGGTTTTCTGCCTGCGATGGTCTTTATATACGTAATACCAGTACATTCACCACAGGGACCCTGGTAATTTCTCTTAAGTAAAATTACAGTTCAGTTTTTCTTCCTAGATGTCTTGTTTGCGCTTCTTCTCATTCATCTCGCGCATAAAGTGCAGAGCTAGTTGTTTGGGGTATATACATTGCTCCTGAGACAGAAGTGAATAAATAGGATTTATTAATGCAGTGACTGTGCTCAGGAACTGGGGAATGTGAACACTGTGTGTTAATGATAGCACTGTGTTCCTCTCCCACTGAGGGAAATGATTGCTATTGGTTGTGATGAAGTCGGGAGTGATGCAACACAGCCGAAAGGCGGAATAATCACCATTAATATTTCCTCTAAAAATAAACCCGTAGAAATGAACAAAAGCAATTCTGGCACTTTTGAAGAAAGCAAAATGAGTTTGGAAAAACCTTTGCAATAATACTTCGCCACGCTATTTATTTTTCCTGTTTCTGTTTTTAATGCTCTTTCAGATTCTTTTCATCCATTATTATCCGGCACTTTTAATCGGTTACACTTTAGATTAGAAGCGTAACTGCCGTCATTTTGATGGATTAAAGAATAGACGATTTTTTTCCAGAATGTTTTCTTATGCTGGTTGAAAGTCTCCTCACATCCTAACAGCAGGTAAAACATCATAAATATACATATTTTTTATAAATATTTATCCTCCGCTGAAGGTGCAGGACCATAAAATGTTCATCCAATCATTGTATGCTTTCACAGCGAGCTCACTAAATACACTGATACGCTGTTGTTTTTTATATACGTTTTGTCTTTTTCACGTTTGTTCAGTGTTTCACAATAAAAAAAAAAATCACACAATGAGGGTTAAAATACATTCAGCCCCATTTTATAAAAAGCTTTCTTTTTTTAGCCGTTTTATTTTTCACCGATTTTGTGGAGCGTGGCGTGTAACTCGCAAGCCTATTAAAGCTGCAGCAGTGACATGTTAGCTTGTTGACTACATAACCCAAAGAAGTACCATGAGAATGGAGTCAATTTGAATCATCAGCGTGTGTTATCTGTGCCGGACAGTAATGGCAGCAGTCATTAGCATGCTGATGATTGAACTGATGAAAATAATGGGCTCTCGCTGAGTCACTCACGCTAACGGAGCTCTCGAGGGCGACTTTCGCAGCAGATGCCCTTTTCTCTAATCACCCCCTCGTCCTCATTTCACTCCTCGATCTGCCTCTCTCTTCACAGATATGTTTATCACGGGCTTGTTGACAGGTTGCTAATGCTAATACACACATTAAGAGCAGCGGTTTTCAGTATAATGACCTTATCAAGCGCCACTTACGCGCTCCGCCCGGCTTGATAAAAAACACGTCCCGCCAAATTATTCCTGCGATAAGTGACGTCAATTGTGCAATTACCTCACTTAGTATTTTCAAAAGTTTCACAGTCATAATTAAAAACAACATTTTCAGTATTATTGGGGTTAAAGTGGTTTGAATTCAGCAGAAAAACATGCAGCCTGTGATGTAGTAGTTAGTGCCGGGACTTGGTGGTCATGATGCAGGTTTGAATCTGGCATGCCACACGTCACGTTACACTTTCACCCTCCTTTAAAGTTTCCTGTGACTCTCTTCTAACTGTGAAGGTTTAAAAATACGATTTAATGTTTCAAGCAGAGATGGCGACAGAGAGGCGACTGCAGCTTTAAATGTCAAAACAGAGACAGACCTCGCAGCCGATGTGCTTTGCAATTTAAGTCCACCTGCCTGCGCTCACAAGCACACATGAGGTCACGATATTACACAAGCACGCATCACACTTCCTGCTGCGTCCGGTCTGCAGACACGCAGGCATGCGCTCACTGCCAGGCTGTTTGAAAGCCTGCAGGCAGACTGAGATGAACTCATGTATTATTTTCCACTTTGAAGCAGTTTCTAGTGAGAACGCTTTGGTGAGTCAGACAATAAAAGATTTAGCTTCACCTCCAGGCTGCTGTAGTCAGGGACCTTTTGCGTCAGAGATCGGCCGCTTCCCTCATCAACGCAGAGCCTTAATTCCTCGCGTTTATCGGATGTCACACACCCCTAATCAAATGAGAACAACCTCACGTACCTTCTGTCAGTTACTATAGCTGTGTTTTTTAGTTTCATTAATATTTCTTAATAGATTTATTTTTTTGTTATGGGCTTGTGTAATTTTATTATTTTAATTATTTTTAATCTTGCTATATAAGTTGCATTTATTTTTATTTCAGTTTATAGGTTTAGTTTATATTTGTTTTCAGTTATTAATTTTAGAGCCTCAGTTTTAAACTCTAAACTGCTAAGGCAACATTTATCATTTTCACAGACAAAAAATATTTATGTCTGTATTTTATTTGATTTC
This sequence comes from Yasuhikotakia modesta, assembly GCA_036877545.1. Lineage (NCBI taxonomy): Eukaryota > Metazoa > Chordata > Actinopteri > Cypriniformes > Botiidae > Yasuhikotakia > Yasuhikotakia modesta. Next base: position 14,237 of record JBAJNP010007136.1, on the reverse strand, counting down.
GGTTAACAGAAATGTTTTAATAGTTTCACTCTAAAGTTTTGCTTCTTATCCCCAAACAGAACATGAATTTCTCCTTTTTATTTCACCGGTTTCTCTCTGTCTTTATTTCTCCAGTTTGCAGCACCACCCCGGACAACATGAAGGTCCATCCGCTGAACAGAACCGCTCTCGTGTTGACCTGGGACCGCCCGGCGACTGTCTACCACCCACCTATAGTGGGTTTTCTGGTCTCCTACAGCTGGGTTAAGGATGAGATGCCTTTTGAGAAAACCTTCACGCAGAACGGCGAGCACATCACGGTGAGACAGGGAACGTTCTCAGAACACGTTCTCTAAAAATCTTCTTTAAAACAGTCTTGCAGTATCAAGAGTAGAACTATATATATACACATTAATAGACAAACTGTTTTTTGACAAGAAATTAAGCAATTTTGCCTGTAACTTTGTTAGGAATTGCATCATAATAATGTCAAACAATGAAGTACAATTTATTGAGTACCATTATTTAAGTCTTTTTAAACTAAACATTGTACTTTTTTATTTAATATTGATTTTTGACATATATTGGAAGAAAATAATTTGTATGTTAAAAATGCTTCCAAATATGGTATTATGTATGGCAAGGAAGAAGTATTTATTGGTAGTAACATTTCTCAACGCATCATTGTCATCGGCTGTGATGAAAGAACACTTTGGACCGGTCGACAATTAAAACATAATGGCGTCAGAACCCGGCGAGCAACAGCACAAAGAACAAAGAGTGTCTTTCGGTCGCCGACGTTTCCTCAGAAGTCTGATGGATCGATGGCTTTCATCGGACTGATGGATTTGGACAGCGTTTGGTCTTTTTCTCTCAGTTCTAATGAAGGACTTGCACCCGTGCCTGTCAGTCACCTTATTGGGCCAGCTTTATACGCACTGTATCCATGACAACAAGCGAATGTCCAGCCAGTTTGAGGGAACTTTTTTTGATGGGACCTGTCAGTCTTTTTTAAGCCTGGTCAAATTAGATTTGAATTCACTTGAGGGATATAACTGCCACAGTTAAAGGCCAATTTCTTTCTTTCAGTCGACATTCCATCATGGCTTCCTCATCTTTTTGGCTGTACATTTACATTTTTATTTCAATTTTAATCTCAGTCACAGGTTGTGCTAGAGAATCGAGACCGGTTTTGTGTGTATGACATTCAAATGAATCTGTCTGTCTATTTTTGGGACACAGAGAGTCACTGAATGATGAAACAGGACATTTTGTACAAATAATAATGACAGATGTCAAATTTGCTTTGACGTGTCAGTTTTGAAAAAGAAGATTTATATCCTGTCACTCCATGTTGTGTAATGAGGTTTTGGGGTGTGTGCAGTTTTCCAAAATGTGTTTTGATTTGCGAGCAAGACCTCATTTTTGTCATTCAAGAGCCTCATAAATGTACAGTTAGCGTTCTAGTCCATTAGCTTTGAGGTCATCTTTACTGACTAAACATGTCGATGACACCTTTTCTTTGCAGGGGCGTATGCTAACTTTTGTCCCAAAATGGTCTGTAAAATTATCATTTTCTTCTGACAATGAATAGCGATAGCATTGGTTTTGCTAGGGGTAAAAAGGCTACTGGCATCTTTATAAAACAACAACATAAAAGCTTCTCTGTATGTCCAGCTTCAACCTGAATAAGATAAACATCAACAAAAGAAAAAAATTCTTTTTGGAAAACTTTCTGGAGTAGCCGAGCGACTGTCAACAGTCCTGTAAAACTCTGCAGTAATGCAGAATACCAAAACAAAACCACACACATACTTCACAGAACATATGATATGCTGCACAGTTATATGCTGCAGTATAAAACTGCACAACAGCATTGGTGTCACATGATCACAGTATATTTCATAGTTTGGTATGAGATGTAATAATGAACCACTAAAACATAAGGTCATTTTGAGCCCATTGCATCATGGGATACAGTATTCAGTGCAGATTGTTTCCATACATGCAGTATGAATGCTGCAGTGAATGGAGTTTGTTATTTAAAGTCATGCAATCCGTGACTTTTTTGATTCACAACTGTAAATGTATAATAATTATTTGTAATGTAAGCTGTTGATTTCAACATACTTAAAGAAGTGAATAAAGTTACCTGCAGTTTTATGTTTCAAACAGAGATGGTGACAGAGAGTCAAGTTACTGATTCCAGCTTCAGTCATTGTGTTTATTGTGCCTCGTGTGTAAGGTGTGTTGTGTTTTGTCTCCTGCAGAGGGCAGTAATCCCACTTGTGTCTCCAGATGTCCTGTATCTCTTCAGAGTTCAAGCTGTGTGTCACAGAGACCAGCGCAGTGACTTCAGCCAGACGCTTTTATTCAAAGGTTTGTCCAGTAATCTGGAATCTTTGCATTGGTTGTCTGTACTTCCTGCTCAGCTTTTAATGTGTCATTATTGCTAATCTATTGCTTAATTTTTGACCATACTGTGTTTTGTTTTTCCAGCAAACACCACAAGAATTTTTGAAGGGACACGGATTGTAAAAGCTGGAATGGTGAGTAACTTTGTTTCAAAGAGTTTGTACCACACCAAGCTTGTGTGTTCAATTCCCACAAACTGGTGAAATTTATGTATAAATTGTATGTTGCTTTGTATTAAAGTATCTGCTAAATGTAAATGTTTCCTTCACTCTTGTTCAGCCCACAGTTTCTCCAGCATCTTCTGCAGACATGGCTCCTATCAGCTCGGGCTCCTCCACATGGTCCTCCGCCGGACTCCCCTTTTCCTTTGTCTCCATGGCAACGGGAATGGGGCCTCCATCCAGTGGTGGTCAAGCCACCGTAGCGTCCGTGGTGACCAGCACTCTGTTAGCAGGCCTGGGCTTCAGTGGCAGCGTCATTTCCTCACTCCCAGGTTCCCTTTGGCCCACCCAATCAACAAACTCAGGGGCCACACCCACCCAAACCCCACCCACACCTTCTACCAAATCCGCCCCTTCTGATACTAGCATCCAACCCTCTGAAGATACTACAGAAACAAAGAGACAAGACGAAGAAGATGGTGAAAGAGAAGACAAAGAGGAGGAGGAAGAGGAGAAAGAGGAACGTGGTGAAGAAGAGAAGAAAAAGAAGGAGAAAGATGACAACGACAGGAGGCAGGAAAAGATGCTTCCTCAAAAACCAACAACCCCCATCCCAACCTCAAAATACAGGGAGAAGGGTAGAGGAAGGGTTGACGTCAACAATGAGAACTCCACGATGACCCCTGAGACCTTAGAAGAGAAGGTTTCTGAGGCCACAGAAGGGCCTTCTGGTGAAGATTCCTCAAAACCAACATGGCTTGAAGATAACGACACAGCGGACATGCAACTTCCTGCCGGCGTGACAGAGACCACCAAACTAACCAATGAGGAGAGAGCTCACTGGCCGTATTACATTCAAACCGGTAGGTGATCTGCAAATGACCTCCACGGTCCAGCAGACTGACTGTCTAAAGCTGTACGCAAACACATAAGCTAATTTCCCATGAGGGGAATTGAGTAATTGCAAAAACACAAGCACAGAAATACTACAGCAGTCAAAAAAGATGAGGTGACAAAAGGTGTGGAAAGAAATACAAATTAACAACATGCTTCTAGTCAAAGGTTTGGACACAATTATTCTTTTTATTATTTTTCTTCATAAGAAGGTCATCAAAACTATCAAATAAGATGAATGGAAATATGAGAGAATAGCTTTTTGAATACAGCTATGCACATTTGGGATTTGTAAACAATATTGAAGGGCTGCTTTTCAACAATATCTGGTTTGACACATTCATTTGTTTTAAATAAATATTTGCATTTATTATTTTAGTTCAATAAAGAGGTTAATACAGCAGGTGCAGTTATGGTTCTTTAAAGTAACTTTGCATCAGAGGTTTGTTTTTGTGAAACAAACATTCAAGTGTGTTCAGATACTAGTGTGCGAAACAGAACAGCCCAGATAGAGAGCCTGTATTACAAAGAATAAGTGTAAATAATTATATGAATAAATGCAACAGAGCATTAAAATAACATGCAGTGCCTTTATAGTGTTGTGCAGAAATGTGGGATGGGATAATAAATGGTTTGCTTAGAAAGATATGAATAGTTAGATGGTGTCAACACTAGTGTGAACGCTTGTGTATTCAGCGTAGCCAAAGTTACAAAGAATTCAAAACATTGCTTAAAGGTTCATTTTAAAAATAATGAGCATTCAAATATTTGTATTTTAAAATAAAAATGTTATATAAAAAATATGTTGCATGAATGTTTTTAATGCGTCACCCTGGCCTCCATGCAGAGAGAAACATCATCTCCACCGTCACCCGAGACCCGGTGTCTTCATCCGGCAGGATGGAGTGGATCGTCCCGCTGATGGTGGTCGCTGCTCTCACCCTTCTCTGCCTCATCATGATGTTGGCTGTCCTGGTTTATTGGAGGTGAGATGTTTGAAAAACAAGTACTTGAATTAGCATCGTTGATGTCCCCAGTTTGTAAACAACAAACCCAACTTTTTTTGTTGATGAAGCACGTTCTGTTGAACAAATGTACAACGGTTGTTCTGTAGATGTCCGTGTAATTTTGTGTAGTAACGTTTTCGACCAATGAGATTTCACTATGGATACCAAAAAACGAACCAAAATAGAAGCCAAGAGACCCACAAAATGTCTTGTTGTGGTTGCAGACGGTCTGAAAATGGTATAAGGGCCTCTGACCTCTGTTTCCACACCTCATCTGCCTCTTTCTACTCATGTAATAGCTTTCTCTCTTTCTGGCCTTTATCAACCTCGCCCGGGTCTCTGGAGAGCTTTAGCCTCATCTGCCCAACCGCTCGCAGACCTGTCTCAACCCCGCGGTAACCGAATCAAAATCTCCTCAAGGAGCTTCCTGCCAAATACCAGCGTGCTCCTGTTCTGTCTTGTGTTTGTTTGTGAGCTAAGAGGTTGCGGGACCCCCAGGGACGGTGAGTCGTGTGTGGAGGGACCCAGCTGCGCTCCAATCTGTGAAACTGTCTGCTCTGCGCATATCATTAAACCGTGAGCACTAAACATTGAACGTAGCATAAAACGTAACCAGAACATGACAGTTAAAGGATGTTTGAAGCTACATTTAAAATGCAATTATGTTATAAAAAATTACATTCTGTGAGCGACAATCGCTGCTTTTTGAGTGCAGGGTAAATAACTTTCTATATTTTTATACAAATGTATATTTCACAGTTGTAGGAAAATATAAATGCTACTCGCCTGTCAACACCATGTTGCTAGGGTGTTGCTAGGGCATGGCTGAATGTTTGCCAAGGTGATCTAAAGGCTGCTATAGATGGCTGTTTACTGGACTAAATTAAAAGACCCCCGGGTCTCTAAGATATTCTGATTTATGTCTTTGCTCCCTCTGTCAAAGCAAATTTTAATGTAGGATTTATTTTACCCATAATCCTCTGTCAGGTAAAATTCAGTCAGTCAGAAAAGTAACAGCACACCTTTGCTGTATGATAATAAGGTATCATTCAGCTCTCAAACGCCGCTGGATGACTTGAGCCTTATACTTAAGCCTGGGGATTTGAACAAATCTCTAACCAGTTCTAAGTATGAGTAATACTAATAGTTATGCAGCCTGCAACCATTTCTGCCTGCAAGCAGCCGTGAATATCAGACTATAAATAGTGGAACTTAAGAAGAAAAGACAATAGCAGTTTAATTTAATCATTTTTATTACTATATTTGAATCTTTCTTTAATTATGTCAGCCTATAACTCAGCTAACTACCACCGAACAACTTAGTTAATCCGGTAAAGCAATAAAAAAGCAATTGTCAATGTTTTATTTATGTATGTGTTAGGAATGAAACCCATGATCTTAGCATTGGTACAGTCTGCTGTACGGCTTTAGCTACATGCTTTTTTGTACCACAATCTGTCAGTTAACAGTAAAAAAGATATAAACATTAGAAAACTGTGACTAAACATTATTTTCAGAGGCAAGGAATCAATCTCATCAAATTCCAACATTTAAAAGCTCTTTTGATTAGATTAAATAGTCCATGTATGTCATTTCTGTAATATGCAGTATCTGAGGCACGTTAGTAAAAATTTAGAAACATTTTTGCAGGAGGTTTTACTCTGGAACTTGAGCTTGCATGAGTGTTTACTGCGAACGTGCTATTATTCGCTGAAATGAAGTTATGATGTTGCCAAGGCGATAGGCTAATGAGAGGTTTATGTAGGCAGGATTCCATCTGGATAGCTCAGAGCCTGTTCAGACTCACAGATGCCCATTAAAGAGCAAAGATGCTGCTCTCGTTTCCACGCCGCATTTCTGCATGCGCGCATGCGATCGCCCAGGAGTTAAAAGAATTTCAGACTCCAGCAGACAGAGGCACAGATGGAGAACGATAAGAGGTTGTATTTATCTTTCTTTGCATTGCTTAAGGATAAGACCACGGGGTCCAGAACTTTGCAGAAGAACCCTTATATTCCATTAGTTGTGCGTCTCCAAACCCGTGCCTTCGAACCCAAACTCCCCAGTCATAAAAAGGTCATTAGTGCAGCGTTCTGCCC
>JBAJNP010007135.1:0-23428 GCA_036877545.1 Yasuhikotakia modesta | reverse complement strand
AGCATCTGTGTGCTTGTTTGTGTTTTGCATACGTAGTAACAAATTGAGGCCATTCAATTCAAGCCCATTAAATCCCTTGGGAACTTGGGAACTCTCTTCCCCAAACTCTTTTTGAAAAATAATATTGGATAAATAATATTGTTGAGTTGTTTTGTGAACGTGAGTGACAAGTTTAAACTCTAAAGAACGGCTGTAAGAACGAGCTAGAAAGTTTAGAAAGTTAGGGATTGCAAGTTTAACCATTGTGGTCACATACGCTTCGCATGATGACCACACGATGACGCCACGACGCTAATAAACGAGGTCACTGTCTGCACACGCTCGGTATGAACACGACGGGTTTTAGGACCGATCGGGAGCTGTTGTATTGCCGTACGTCTCCTGGTAGCTGCTGGTGCAGCTAGTTGTTGGAGTCTGTTTTGGGGAACATGTGTGGTGGTGGTGGTGTCGTCTCAACACTTGCCGCAGTCACTTACAACATTAAGTGAGCCCGTTGCCATATCGCTTACATTAGTCCGGGCCTGACACAGTCAAAGTCAGAGGTCGCTTCTGACGGGTTCAAGGAAGTCATACACGTGCGCGAGTCGGGAGCGATGAAAACCGAAGGGATTGAGGGGACTGAGAGGTTTTTGAGCCCCGGTAAAGGCCGAGGACTCAGAGCCACAACGCATTTTAAAGTTGGTGATCTAGTGTTCGCCTGTCCGGCGTTTGCGTACGTGCTGACAGTGAACGAGAGAGGCGGACACTGCGAGTTCTGCTTTACCAGGTCAGCGCTCCGTATAAGCCAACGCTTCGCTTTCTAATGTCTGTCTTTGTTATGTATAAGACCAAAATCCCTTTGGACATGTTTGTTTATTTATGCAAACAGGTTTGGAGACTTTACGCACCTTTAAAGCGTGTTTAATTGTATTACTCGTTTGACCTTTATAATGGTTCAGATTCAGACATGCACGCACGCATGTGCATAGTGTACATTTGCACAGGGTGTAGTTATAAAGTCGGGTATACTGTATTCTCTACATGGCTGATCCTTATTTAAAAGTGCAGGCAGTTGTTTTCTATTTGCACTGTGTTTAAATGCTGCTGGGTCATGCACTCTGAAGGCTGACCCACTTTATATGGTGAGCCAGGTCTCTAATGTTACAGTATGTACTGTGCAGTCAGCCCTGTTCATTAATATTATATCATGTTTTCCTCGCAGTTCAAATGCTTATTGGAGTCTATGACGTGGCATTCTGTATTAATATAGTATTATGTTAAGACACTAACCACCTTTTATTATGCTTTACCTGTGAAATTTTGGTGCGGTTGATGCATTGCACCAGTTGTCTTAGATCATTTAGAGTTAGGAGGAATTTGGGTACCTAGAAGTTTAGCATTGGTTGCCAACCACATAACTTTCAATAACTGAGCATATGTGTGACATTATTAAATAAAGTGTTAAAATGTGGATAAAATGTGTCGTTATAATTTAGAAGTTGCTTAAGGGCATGTAGAATTATCTTACAAATGAAATGTTGGTCTTTATTTGCAGGAGAGAAGGGCTGTCAAAGTGTGGAAAATGTAAACAGGCCTATTACTGCGATGTAGAGTGTCAGGTAAGCCTGTGTTTGTGCTAGCGCTGTAGTCTGTATTTGTTGATCTTCATTGTCCTCACCAAGAAACTGTTCACCCCAAAATGCTAATTCTGTTCACTCTAATGTCTTTCCAGGACCACATGCTACACAAAATGTGACGTTTTTTTTAAAAGCACTGTATAAATAGTTCATATGGTTTTGTGTGAGGAACTGATCAAAGGTTCTTGGTGAAGTTTGGTAAAGACAAAGAATCTTATCCTCAACAAAAGTTTGCACCCAGTATCAAGTGTCTTTTTGGCCACTGTGAGGTTAACCTTATACAGGATATTAGTTTTGAGGTGATCTGTAACTGTTGTAGCGTGTTATTAGGTGTTCAATACAGTGTTTTTTCCACTGTCAGCATATATCAGAGCTTTTTCCCCAACCTCAGTACTTACACCAGAGTCTCTAATTGCAAGAATGTTCCCAGTGGAGCCGCTCGAGTTTAAGTGCTTTTCTTTTGTACGGTTATAGGCCAGAGTAACAGAGTCTCCGCGGTCTCTCGGATCTATACTTAATAGACCACCGATACCTGGACTCAAACATGCCACCTTTGTGTAAGCAGCTTAGAGCTCTAACCAATGGACTTGCGGTCCTTTTTGCTGCAGATCTGAGACCAGTTAAGGCTCCAGTATGTTAATATATTAAGCAAATATTTTACATATTTCTTCGGTTTGACATAGACAAATAGGCCCTAGATGTGCATACCAAGGTGATGTCATCAAACACTTAAAATAGCTTTTGAAAAGAATGTGTTTTATAACTTATATAAAGCAAGCACAGCGTAGTCAACTCATTTCCTCATTTCTAAGTAAATTTTCCAGAATGAGGAACAGGGAAAGTCGTCCTGTGGAGATCACAGCCAGAGCAACAGCCTTGTAATTGATCTGTGCTGGCGAGCGCCGAGCTCAGTTGAAAATCCAGCACAGAAAATAAAGATCATCAATAATCCATTTCCACTCTCCCACAAAGCCTCTGTCACGTCCCTGCTGGTTTTCTACATTGTACAAATTGTGGCTTTAGAATCGGCTTATCCATCATCATAAGGGCATGCAGTGATCCATTGGTGTTTGTCTACAAATCTTGTCTGTTTGAACTAAATTTCATAGTTACATCAAGATTTGTCAGATCAGTGAACAGCTGAGCATTTTGAGAGCTGCAAATGACAATTATATGCTGTGAAGAGCAGTGATTTAAAACCCAGCAATGCCTTTGAATGGCCTCAAATGTTGCATTTATATTTATGTTATGTGCAATAATTTCACCTTAGATTGTGGTGGGATATAGCGATGCAAAAAGATTGTTTCTGCAATTGTTTTGTTATGAAAGTGTATTCCCCATTTATTTACCATTTAACATTATTTTTAATTTGATTAAATTAAATTTACCCAAAGAAATACACTTTCCATCCCATGAAATTTTGCAAATGAAATAACAGAATAAAAAAGACAGTATGACATAAAAGTATTGTAACTCTAAGTTAAGTTTCTTGCTAATTATTGGCACGTTCAGGTTAAGTATTTAGGAAGTGCAAGAATACAGATTCAGTTCATTTATGTGCATGTTATCATGGGAGTGGGTGGTGTCTGCTTTATGTTACCAAAATATACTCAATTCTTTGGCCTATTACAAGGAAACACCACCCTAAACTCCTACCATTGTGCCAGAGGTTCAAACAAACGGCATGCCACCGTGTTTAACGCTAAGTCTACATAGCCTGTTTATTTTAAGGCACTTGGGTGTTGCTTGTTTCCTAAATTGAGCTTGAAGGCAGTCTGGCCTCGCTGTTGCTATGACAATCCATCTCAACGCATTAGAGATCAGATACTGTTTGCTCAACAGAGCAGGATTTGGTTCATTCGTTGCCCAGTAGCCCATGAGGCAGCCGGAGACTAATTCAGTATCTCAGCTCTCAGGAATTCTCGCATTCATCTCAAGGCTGCTTTCAATTGAAAGCATGAGTCATCAAAACGGAGCGTCAGTCTGCGTTCGGTTTTATCAAACAGATCGTTTTATAAAAAAGAAAGACGTGCCGTGTTCTGCTACAATTGTGTTGTGGTGTTTGTTTAAAATAATGTCATGGTTTTTTGATGGGAAATTTGACATTGTTTATTTTTAATATGCATTTTCATATGTATGTTTGTAATCATAGTCGGGCCTGTTTGTTTTGGTGTGAAATAAACGTTGTTCTTGTACTCCCCTCAGAAAGGAGACTGGCCCATGCACAAGCTGGAGTGCTCGGCTATGTGCACATATGGCGAGAACTGGTGTCCATCAGAAACAGTGCGACTGGTTGCCAGAATAATTCTGAAGCAGGTGAGGGTGGCCTCTGTTTTTTAGGCATGACTGTTGTCTTCATTTTAGGAGTCAAGCATCAACTAAAAAGCTGAGATTCTAATAAAGGATCATGTTAACGTTGGTTTGATATGACTTTAAAAGGCTTGGAATATAAATAGTTTACTTACTTATTTGTATTTTTTTTCCAGCTTGACACATCCAGTCGATTTGTTTTCATTTTGTGCTAAAGATTTCTTTTAAATATTGTCTGTGTGTTAGAAAGTAAGTCATAATATGAAACAATATGAGGGGTTTTTGGGTGATCTGTGCCCTTTAACGACAGTTTTTCTTTCAAACAGCAAAGATTCACTGCAAAATAACAACTGTGTGTTGAGTCTCCTACAGTAATATACCGCTTAACAGAACTTAAAAGGATTTTTGGCTTTATTCTCCAGTTGCAGTAACGTCTACAGCTAGAGCCAATTTACTCACAAGTGCTCTGGTTCAGATAAGCAGAGAGGTCTAGTGCAGTCACAGTCCTCATTCGTGTTGAGTGTTAAAGCACAGCAGTACTACAGTACTGTAAATCTTGTGCAGTACAATGGCACTAGTTAAATACTTCTGTCAGAATCACTTGAATGCTCACAGTTCCAGCCACCCTACCAGAAACACACTGGTATTGATTAATATTTCTCCTAATGCCAAAAACATGTTGCAGCATTAACCATAAGAGACTCATAGCAACAGAAAATAGAACTGATTATACTGAGGGCAGAGAAAGTACTTGTTAGGACTAGTTGAAGTGTACAGTACAGACTTGGAGTACAGACTAAAGTGTAAGTGATAAAGTGTAAGTACAGACTTGGAATGATCTCTAATAACAAAATGGAATAGACCACCAATGACATTTTGTTAAATGACAGCATTCAAATTAACTGTAAGCCAATATTTCTGCTGTCAGATTGTTTTCCTGGCATTAACAGCCAAGTAATTTCACTTGTATCTCCATTTGAGTTTTAGAGAGAGCGCAACAGTGTCACCAACTGTGCTCAGATTTGCCAAATTCTCAATTGTATGAGGTTGCCAAATTCCCAAAGTCTGCAATCAAAATCATAGAACTCAAATTCTTGTAGAATCATCTGATATTTGTAAACCAACAATTGTCTCACTTGTTTTCATTTATCATGGAGAATTTTAGGAGAAACGCCTGACGCAAACTTGATACTTGTATGAAACGTTACTTATACCTTCATTTGGTCAGCTGAGTCACAAAAGGCCATTTTTACACTCAGGGTGAGTGTGAACTGTTCTCAGATCTGTTCTTCTACACCTGTTCCACTACAGATGATCAACTTTAACAGGTGTGAAAACAGATGAGAGGTTTTCCTTTTTTGGGCATTGATACAAGTTATCTATAGCACTTCAAGCCTGGCAAAACATGCAGCATCAAGACAAGTTTTAAGCGCAGGGCTGATGTCTTAGTCCAAGTTTTGGTTCAGATCTAATATTTGAAGACCTGCTCTGGCACATATGGTGCCACCATGTGTTTTCCAAGAATGTCTTCTTCTCCTGAATGTGTTAGTCGCAGTGGCTCTGTGACTCACTCAACCGACACATGGAGCTTTGTGTCACACAACAACACTGTCAGACCGTTGGACAGAAAACTGCTACATCTCATCAAACAGTGACTGCGGCTGACATTCTGTGTTTTACCAGATGCTTGACAGGAACTGGTCTTGTCAGATATAATTTTAAAGGATTAGCTTTAAAATTTAAAGGAATAGCTCACCCAAATCTAAAAATGATTTATTTTCCCTCACGCTGTTCCAAACAAGTATACTGTGTTTCTTTGAAAAGATTCTTCCAATAGAAGAGTTTGTTACAAGTGGTAGTTGTAATGTAGTGACTCATTTGTAATTTGTGTGTGAAGCACTTAAATTGTTTTTTTCCTGATAACAGAAACAACAGACAGAAAGGACGCCGTCAGAAAGAGTTTTGGCCCTTACAGAACTGGAAGCACGTAAGTCCAGTTATTCTGTGTGAAACTCAGAGGTTTTAGGTTAGAAAAGGATAATTTTGTGGGTCCTGCTCAGAACAAGGTTTGAAGTTTCAACTGCAATAAAGTCAGTGGCTTTACACACCTGTTTTAAGACCCTTACAGCTGCTGTGTTAGCCGTCCCAGAAATATGATGCCTAGAGCTACAGCTGAACTGCTTTACTGTGTCTCAGATAGTGAGAAACATGATTTTAGATGTTATTGGGTTTTGAGGAAAGCGATTTGTTTCTGCCAAAGTCCAGAAAATGAGTTTATCGTAGAATATTTTTTGAGACTGCGTAGCCTAGACTTATAAAAAACATAAGCTTTTGTTAGTGATGAAATGCTAATTATTTGTGTTGTGCATGTTGTCAGATCTGGACAAGCTGGATAATGAGAAGAATGAGATGAACGATACAGACATTGCAGCGTTACATCACTTTTACTCTCGGCACCTTGATTTCCCTGATAATGCAGCACTTACTGAACTCTTCGCTCAGGTACAGCCAACCACTTTCACTGCTTTTGTCATTTACACTTAAAGTTTCAGTCTCTATACTCAGCTTGTGAGCTTGTCATTGTGCCTTTCCCTCTTTCTCTCTCTCTCTTTACATCACAGGTGAACTGCAATGGCTTCACCATAGAAGATGAGGAGCTGTCTCATCTGGGTTCTGCTGTATTTCCAGAGTGAGTCTCACAGAAATCAAAATTGTGACATTAAATTGTGACATCACACGCTTATTTTCATGTAACTGAATATGCAGTGTGGTCCAGAAGTCTCAGAACATGTGACAGTGCTATGTTAAATTGTTATTTAAAATGTATAAATAGTTGAGCTTGTATAAATTGTATATATTCCAGCATGATTTGAGAATGTTTTCAATGGAAATCTGACTCAACATGGTCAATATCGCACATTTACTTACAATAAATTACTCTGTAAATACAGTGGAGCTGTAAATATATTCTTCATTTCTCAGAGGGTTAAAATGGACATTAAATCTCAGATTTTCACTGTGGTTTCAAACATTTGTACCTTGTGTGTTTCACACACCGAGATTCTGACAGTTTCCCTCGGTCTGTGATAGCGTCGCTCTGATGAATCACAGCTGCAGTCCAAATGTGATTGTGACGTATAAAGGTACCGTGGCTGAGGTGAGAGCCGTGCAGGAGATCAGTCCTGGAGAAGAGGTGAGATACAGGAACGCATGTGAACACATTGAGTTGATGTTAGAGGAACGGTTCCACATACACCAGAACATCAGTTTCTCACGGTTCTTTTTCAGTGTAAAAGGACAAAAAATTAGGAATAGTTTTGTGTTAACTGACCTGCCTGAACTGTTACTGTTTGACTTGACATGAATGTTGTAATTACACATTCATTCATTCATTTGTAATGTTGATGTAAAATGCTTGTGTATAAGTGTGTATTTTCAGATGCATCATTTAAATTACTTTGTAAACTTGTTTCGTTTTATTTAAATTATAGTTTTGTAGGTAACAGTTTTCTTTGTTTCTTTAAAACAGATTTTCAACAGTTATATTGACCTCCTGTATCCAACAGAGGATCGACTCGAAAGGTTGAAAGACTCTTATTTCTTTACCTGTGATTGTAAAGAGTGCACCTCTAAATCAAAGGTAGGTTTAGTTTTAGGTCTGTAATAAATGCTATTTATTAATACTGTTGTAATCACTAAAGGAGAGTAAAACTGTTCGTGTCAACAAGTCTCTATTTAGCTTGTATAGCGACAGATGTTACAGAATCAGGCTGGTGGTGAGGCGCAAACAGAGCAATGCTTCAATAGCACTTCAATAGACTTTTACACTTTTACTCATAGTTGTCTATATTAAAGTATGCTATAAAATATGACACACTTGTAAGTCAATGTAGTCACTGTATGTGTTTTTAGGACAAGGCCAAAATGGAGATCCGTCAGAAACTCAGCACACCGCCGGAGGCCGATGAGATCAGAAAGATGGTGGTATATGCCAGAAATGTCATTGAGGAGTTCAGAAGGGCCAAGCACTACAAAAATATCCTTCACTGACCTTTTATCTTCAATAATATGCTATTAGTGTGTGTGCAAACATTTGAAGTTGTATTCTGTTGGGCAATATTTTGCCCACATGTGACTGCAACCCTGAGGCAGTGGGTTATATTTAGTCTCCACCTGACAGAACCACATTAACCATTGAGATATTTTATGTCACGTTCAGTAGTGCTGAAACTCGCAGTTGTTAGCTAAGTGTGAGAGGAAGTAGAACCGAGATGAGTCTAAATTTATTAATACAAAAAAGGTAAACATAGTACAGAGTTGTTTTTTTACATATTAGAAACAAAGGCCATTTTTATGTCAAAATATGTCAGTCACCTGTAAGTAAGCTGTTTATAGGTTCACTTCCTGAAGTGTGTAACCCCTGTTGGGTGACACTAATCATGGAGGTCCAATCAAACTTCTTTAACTCTAAAGTACCTCCCAGTGAGCTGCTGGAGATCTGTGAACTAAGCCTGGAAAAAATGGGTTCAGTTTTTGCAGAAACCAACGTGTATATGCTGCACATGATGTACCAGGCCATGGGTGTCTGTCTGTACATGCAGGACTGGGATGGAGCAATGAAATATGGCGAGAAAATTGTCCAGCCCTACAGGTAATGCAGGGTTCTGTTTTAATGCATTTCACTTTGAGTATTAAATAATTCACAACTTGTCCACTATTAATTGTTAATAAAAATCTTTCTAGTGTCCACTACCCTCCTTACTCACTGAATGTGGCCTCTATGTACCTGAAACTTGGAAGATTGTACCTAGGGCTTGAGAAGAAGACCCAAGGAGTTAAAGCTTTAAAGAAGGTAAGGTGTTAGTGATTGTAATGTAACATATAAATACATACAAAAACACACACCAAAACAAAAACAGGGCAAGTCTGAAGCGTAACACAACAGTTAAGGATAACAAAATATGGGTTTTACCCTTAGAAAATGCTAAAATAATAAGTTTCAATGCTTACAGGCTTCATAATTGTGTTTGACTTTATCCCAGGCTCTTGTGGTCATGAACATCGCCCACGGTAAAGACCACCCATACATCACAGAAGTTCAGAAGGAAATCGAAGACCAGAAATAATGGAATATAAGGAGGAATATGCATCAAACTCTGGCATGTCTTAAACCTCTCCCGTGAATATTAAAAACAAAAGTGATGTCAAAGTAATTCTGAGATGTTGTTTAAACAAGTTTTAGATTTGTAAATAGATAGCCCAGATATTTTGTTGTTTGTACCGTCTGCACTTTGGAAAAAAACATGCTGATCTGTTTTCTCTGAAGAAGGGCTAAGACTTAAGGATTTATGCCAGGTTTTTAACAATATTTTGCCCTCTCATGTAGCAACAATTCTGTTGTTTGTAATAACTAATGAATGTAAATCATTTATATATTCTTATTGAGGTGAAAGATCACTCATCCTGTTTTACTGGTTTGTTTGATAGATTGTTGCATGGATATAATTTTGCTCAGTTCAGAGTCACAGATACTGGTAAGGTATTGGACACATCTTTCAGTATGTTTGTTTCATAGTGTTACTTTCATAACTGTTCTTTCTTCAGTGTTTCTTGTTTGTTTGGTATTGTGCAACTGGCAGGTAGCAAGGGCAAACGTACATACTGCCACATGCTTATATTTAATGTGACAACACTAAAATAAATTTCTGAAGACGAACATCGACTAAATGTTATGTTTTTTAACAGGATCCTCTTTTATGTGGAACACATTACATTAATTCAGACTACAAGCTACTAACAAGCAAAAAAAAAACATTAATTGAATGTTATCACTAAATACATCCAACAACTCATTATCATTATCATCTGATATTGTTATTGTCATAAATCTCTTCACAGGCTGCATTGCATATCCTTGGCAGTAACCATGGTGATGAAACCCATATATGGCTGAAGTACCATATGCTATGACCCAAAGCACGTGTTTGGCAGGTCCCTACAAAAGCACCAGTATGGTGCCATTCATCTCCCAGCAGATCATCTTGTAGGCTTCCAGAAAAACAAACGGGAACAGAAGTATAACAATTCAGAGACTTAAGGAACAGCAAGGTATTAGATATAATGCATATGACTGATTCATCCAGTCTGATCACTTTTTAAAACTAGTTTAGATGCCTACAAAAATAATGAACACTATTAATAGGTTTCTAACCAGAATATTAGAGACAACGAACGCATTCCTTCAAAACGTGTCCCATCCACACCCCGTTATTCATTCATTTCAATCCTACAGCACAAGAGAGTGGGAGGAGTTTAATTCGAACGAACGAGGGTGTCCAATCAGACGTTGTTTTGTGACCACGTCATACGCAAAACGCACCAATGGCGGCGCCGCTTTCGAGTTCACAACATGCTGAACCTCGTTTGAAATTTCAGCTCTAGTAACAGAAGAGCGCAGAGATCCGCGAGTTATAGCGGAATAACAGTGAAGCATTTACTCTTTATAGGTAAGATATATACATCGTTATTGCATTATGTAGTAGTTTATCACACCATATGCTAAATAAACTGAATGCCTTTGCCTGTTATAAAGTGATTTGCTTATTGAAACTTTGCTGATCGCTGTCCAACAGCATCAATACTTACTGCATGCAATTTTCGGAGACACAATTTGTTGCATTTAATATTTTATTTAGATTTAGATACAAAAACCTCTTGTATAGAAAACGTGCATCGTTTGTTTACCATGAAAACCTTAAATACTTTAACCGTAAGCGAGTGGCGACTCACGTTTATAAATAAGTATCAGTTGTTGAAAAATACTGCGACTTTGAAGATTCGTGCCTTATTGGTAAAAATGTAAACGCAGCACTTTAATATAGTACTTTGCATTTATTTATAAGTCAGACGCTTTTACCTAAACCACTTAAGATAAAGTTTGTGCACGTGGGTTATACATATTCTTTGCGATTTCCATTCAGTGTTAAATGTTTCAGGCATGCCAGAGTATTAGTGAATAATAGCAACAACATCTTCAGTAAGTATGAGCTGGGCTGTGGAAGAGTGGAAGGATGGCCTTCCAGCAAAAGCCCTACAGAAGATCCAGGAGATTGAAGGTCAGCTCGACAAGTTAAAGAAGGAAAGACAACAGAAGCAGTTTCAGATGGACTCCCTCGAAGCTACTTTACAGAAACAGAGACAGAAGGTCAGCTACATGAAAAACATGTTTTATGTTTTGGCATTTCCTTAAATGTAGTTAAATATCAGTATTATTTGTGTGTTGTATTTACCTGTAGATGGACAGTGAGAAAAGTGAAGCGGCTTCACTGAAAAGAGAGAACCAGTCTTTGGTAGAGTCTTGTGAACATCTGGAAAAGACTAGACAGAAACTTACACACGACCTCCAAGTTAAGGAACAACAAGTAAATTATCTGGAAGGTCAACTTAACTCGTGCAAGAAGCAGATTGATAGACTGGAACAGGATGCCAAAAGGTCAGTGGGTTGTAATGCACTGTGTTGTGTATTTATTGTTTAGTTGCCTTACAATAATACCTTGCTGTTTTAACAATAGGTCCAATAATACCTATTGTTTAAATAATAATACCTTACAATATTACAAACTGTCCATATCTTGGCTAAATATTTTATTCAGGTACAAAAATGAATTGGAACGGTCTCAAACTTCACATACTGCAGAAACTCAACTGTTGAATACACCACAGAAGACATTTGCAACCCCTGCAACACCAAATCACTGGCAACAAGGTATGATGTAATTTATAACAAATGCTTGTGATTTAATATCAATGCAAAACACTTAAACGTGGCAACGCTGCATTTTCAGATTCAAGAATAAGTGACTTACAAGAAAAATACAATCGAGAAGTTGAGGAACGAAAAAGGTTGGAAGCAGAAATCAAAGTCATGCATGTTAAAGTAAGTTAAACACATTTCTGGTGCTATATGCCTTATAGGTCATTATATTTTCATTTACAAAATAGTAATAACACTCAACTCTCTGTTTTGTAACACTAAGCTTCTGAATCAGTCCTCAATGAGCCATAAAGACATTGCACGGCAACAGTCAGGCTCCTCTATTTTTCCTTGGCAAGACCAAGCACACTCTCATCAGTCACTGAGTGTGATGGAGACCCCCTCAAGAAGAAGAAACGGACCCTCGTGGTCTTATGATGACACACCGATAAAGCCTCACCAGCAGTTCTCATCAGGGACTCAGAGTGACACCAGTGGCTCACAGCAGATGGAACAGCTAAAGACTATAAATCAGGGTTGGTCAAACCATTCCTATAGATTTTATTATATTAATGATAAAATGCACTGCAGCCATAACCTTCATATGCCTTATATAACACCATATTTGTGCTCCCTAGATCTCAGGTCTAAGGTTTCTGAGATAGAGCTTCGCCTTCAGGCTCAAGAGAAAGACATGAAGAATCAGATCAATAAATTTAATGAAATTCAAAGTCAACTTGAGGTGGCCAGGAAAGATCTGTCAGAGAAAGACAAACTTCTGAGCAAGTCCAGAGATGAACTCACAAAGGCGACAGGCCGGTACGAGCAGTCAGTTTCTAAGGTAATGTGGGTCATTGTGATGTGTTTATACTGTAAAATATACTGTTAGGATTTTGCACATTCTAGACTTAAACATGCAATGTTGAAGAGTTTCATGTTGATCTAAATGGAATATTGGACGTTTGTTGCTTTGGTTCTTCAGTGTTCCTCAGTTGAGCAGAAGCTGAAGCAGGTAACAGAGGAGATGAACTGTCAAAGACACAATGCTGAGCTCATGCATCGATCTCTGGAGCAGAAGATCAAGGACAAGGAGAGAGAGAGTCAGAAGGTCTCCTTACTGCTTTCCTTATTAAACCAAACATAATCGGATGTATTAGATGAGCTCAAATCAACAAATGTTTGTCACTTATTTCAGGAGCTTTCACAACTTCAAAGCTCACATCAAGCTCTCGACCAGCAGTTTAACCAGGTGAAAAATAAAATGAATATGGAGATCCAGCAAGCCAAAAAAGACTACAACGTTTTGCAGTCTGAAATGGATAAGGTAATATAAAATTGCTTATCTTTTATTATGAATGACCTTTTTTGTTTTTAATTGTTTAATTCAATCTAAAAGTGCATAGAATCAAAACTGTCATTGGTTTCAAAGGTAACTGCTCTGAAGAATCGCCTGGAGAAAGATCTAGAAGAGTTGAAACAGAAACATCTCAGGTCTGAGCAGGCTCTTCAGGCCAGTCAGGTGAAAGAGGCGGAGTTAAAGAAGAAATTTGAGGTAAGTCCTTGTGTAGAATCTGTGTAAATGTCTGGAACTTGTTGAATGTTATTATTTGATTAGTACAATTTCTGTATTGTAAATGTCTTCGAATATAATATTTGCTGTTAGCACATAGCATGAAATTGTTTCGTCTGCTTACAGGAGATGCAGAGAGAGAAGAACTCTCTCAGTTGTCAGTTAGACCAAGGAATGAAGAGGGTCAAACAACTTGAAGATGATAAACAAAATATTGAGCAAAACCTTAACAAAAATCGTACAATAGTGGATGATTTAAAAGGTATGTATGTTTAAGGTGTATAAAATGATATTTTCTGATAAATTGTTTTTATGCATCACAATGTTGAAAACTGAATAAATGTTGAATAAATGTTTGTAGATTTTATTTAAACAGAATATTTCCTCAGATTCTTTTGATTCTAAATTAATCATTTGCAACTTGATTTTTAGTTAAGACACAAACTCAGAGTGAAGAACTGACTGAAATTCGCAAAAAGATGGATCATCAGAGTGCATCATCTGCTCAGGAACTGGAACATGCCAGGAAAAATCTGGCTGAAATTGAAGCGAAGAATTTGAGGACTCAGACTGAGTTGCAAAAATTAGTTAATGAACTCGAACTCAAAGCTGAGAAGGTATGTGCTGTGGAAAAAGAAAACGAGGACCTTAAAATGACCACCAGCTCCTGTCAGAGAGAAGTTGCTGAGATGAAGAAAGAGCATGAGGTTCTTCTGCAGTGGAAAACTGAAAAAGAACATCTGATTAACAACGCTGAATCAAACCGTGAGGAAATGCTGAATAAAATAGCAGGTCTGGAGAAGGATTTGGCCGTGCTGAATGGTGCTCAAGAGAGTCTCAATCAGAAGCTGCAAGATTCAGAAAACGAGAAGCTCTGCCTCTCTGGACAGATTGATTCGCTCAAAGGAGAACTGCTTAACAAATGTGTTGAGTTGGAGGAAAAGGGTAGAGCGTATGAGGAGCTTCAACAACAGTTTGGTGAGACTCATCAAAAACATAATAAGGAGATGGACAATTTAAAACAACAGATCTCTCTATTACACGGACAAGTGAGTGAGCTTGAAGCTAAACTCCATCAGGAGACGAATAAGGTGGAGGCCAAAGAGCAGGCCCATGTTCAGCTTCTTGGAGAGTATGAAAGTGCATGTGATTTGGCTAAGTCAAAGGACTCCATTATTGAGATGAACAGAACTGAGATTGCACATCTTCAGGAATCTCTTTCCTTGCAAGACAAGGAATTTGAAAAAATTAAAGATGAGAAGTGTATGTTGGTGAAAGAATATGAAGACAGTCTTGCCCAAAACAAAAAGCTGGAGGAGGCAAAGTTGAACGTGGAAAAATGCCAACAGGAAGTGCTAGATAAGATTGCGTCCCTGGAAACAGACCTGGCAAACCAACAAAGATCAAATACAGATATCCAAGGAAAGTATGATGATCTTTCCAAGATCAAAGAGGCCCTAGCAGAGAAGGTGTTTTTGGCGGAAAAGAGGGAAAAGGAGCTTGTTAATGAAGTGGAATCTCTGCTACAAAAGTCCAAGTCCTTCTGTACTCTACAAGAGCAATTCAGTTGTCTTGCTGCTGAGGAAGAGAAAGCAAGAAATTCTCTTGAACAAATAAAAGAGCTACAAGTTCAGACTGTCTCTGAGTTGGAAAGTCACAAGACAATAGCAGAAAACCTTGCAAATAACATAGAGGAGGAAAAAAGAAAGGCCTCCAGCTTAGAGCAGGATAATACACAACTTCAAGTGAAGCTGCAGGAGTTTGAAAATGAAGTAAAGGATCTGTCTGAGAAGTATGAAAGCCTTCAAAAACACCACAGTGTTGTTTGTAAAGAGAAAGAAAACTATGTGAATGAGGCATCCATGTTGACAAAAACACTTGCTGAAAAAGATGCCATGGTGGAGAAATATGAGGTAACACAAACTGAGCTTGAGAACTCAAATCAGATGTGTGTCTCTCTTCAGAATTCTCTAGAGGATCTTCAAAAGCGGTATGACTCTTCGATGGAGCTGAAGGTAAATCTGGAACAAACTTTGCAACAACAATCTGAAGAAAAAGCTTTATTGGAGACACATGTCAAGGAGCTCAATGAAAGACATGGCAAAGAATCTGAAGTTTATGTCTCTCAAACAGATGCTCATCTGAAGAAACAAAAAGACTTAGAAAAGCACATTGATGTTCTTGGGGCAGAATTAGAGAGCAAGCTCCTAGAGGTCAAAAATGCTTCAGAAAAACTGGAAGAGGCTGCTTTTGAAAACTCAAAGCTAAAGCAAGATCTTGATTTATCTAAGGATCAGCTCAAGGAGTTAACCAAATCCTATCAGAAAGTTTCAAATGAACTTGAAAATGTGAAACTACATGCATTGCCACACACACAGGAGGTAGAAAATCTTAGAGCTGCTCTGCTGGTCTTGAAAAGCCAAATGGAAGCAAAATCTTGTGAAATTAAAACACTTAAAGAAAAACTTCAGGAGGCTCATTCTGAACAAGCCAAAGCTGTAGAGGCACTGAAAGAAAAAAGTATAAACATGAGCAAAATTGAAGTCCAGCTGGAAATGTTGCAGATGGATCTTGAAGACAACGAAACGTGTATTAATACATTTGATGCACAAGTGGAGGAGCTACGTGGAAACATTAGTGTTCTTGAAGCAAAGTTAGGTGAAAGTGAAGCACAGAGATCCACCTTACAGGCAGAACTTCAGTCAGTCAAAGACGACTATTCAAAGAGCATCCTTGAAGTGTCACAGCTGTCTGCATGTTTAGGGGAAACGCAGAAGGAACAACAGTCTACTTCTGCATTAGTTGCTGAGTTAGCATCTCTCCGGGTAACCCATGAAAAACTGAAAGTTTCCCTGGAACAAGAAAATTGTAAGCAGGCAAACCTTGAAGTAATGTATAATAATCTGATGGAGCAAAAGCTGAAGTTGGAATTGGCTTTTAAGGAATCAAAAGCAGATGCTCAGAATACTCAAAAGCAAATGGATAATTTAAAGCAGAGAAATGATTGTCTGGTGTGTGAGATTGCAGAACTTCAATCTCACATAGAACAGCTTCAGTCTGAGAGGAACTCT
Source organism: Yasuhikotakia modesta (assembly GCA_036877545.1). Taxonomy (NCBI): domain Eukaryota; kingdom Metazoa; phylum Chordata; class Actinopteri; order Cypriniformes; family Botiidae; genus Yasuhikotakia; species Yasuhikotakia modesta. The sequence continues at coordinate 7,108 of JBAJNP010007135.1, read as the reverse complement.
GACCCAGACACATTGGAAAAAGAGCCACTTGTGTGTGAGAGCGACCCTGATGTGTTGCAAGATATTTGTGAAATGCCATTTGCAAACACCTCCATTTTACCTTTTGAAGAAGACACTAGTCTCATGGGATTTTCCTCAGCTGATGAACAAAAAGACACCAAAGATCTGTCATCAGATGAGGAGGACCAGCGTTTGCCAGTAGAACAGCAAATGTTAAATAAATCTACAGAGCTTGAGGAGGTATCTCATGTTCTTAAGAAGACTGTCAAAACCATGGAGGAGCAAATGGAGGTTAAAATAGAACAACTCAAATTACAGCATGCTAAAGAGCTCCAGGACATGAAGGAGCAAATGCATGTCATCAAAAATGAGCTGGAAGCCAAGCTTAGAGATGAAAAACAGAACGCAGAGGTCCTATCCTCACAGCTGGACGCTACCATGCAACAACTGCAGGAATTAGACCTTGCCTCATCGTCCTTGCTGGCACCTGAAACTTTCCAGGTAACATGAAGGTCACTATGAAATTTATGTTTTTAATTTAGATTTCTTGCATCTCGTTCATCACATTATTTGTTTTTCAGGGAGTGGAGACCATTAAATCTGAAGCAGAAGAGAACACAACACAGCATCCTGATCAGTCAAACTCAACTTCAGATATGGGCCCTGAAAACGAAAACTCACTTGTGGAGCTTGCAACAATTAAGAAAACTTTAAGGGAGCGAGAAGAGGAACTTCTACATTTGCAGTCTCAGTTTGAAGTCCTGGCATCTCAAATGACAATCAGGAAAGAATTGTGTTCTGAGCTGGAGGGCAAAGTTCATGAAATGAAAGAAGAAATGGCAAACAGCACTGATAGCTCTACATCCATCTCTCAGGAAAACCAAAGACTGAACAGTCAGATTGCAGATTTAACAGAAGAGATTGATTCATTGACCTTACAGTTGCAGACCTCCAAGTGCCAGCTGTCAGATGTTATGGAGATGATGGAAAGCTTACAGGTAGCAAAAGGTGAGTGGAATGAGAAGTTCTTCCAGACTGAAAGTGAACTCAAAAGGGTGCGGTCGGAGAAAGCCAATCTGGAGAAGCACATCCTGTCCATGGAGGCTGACATAGAAGAGATGCAAGACCAAAAACAGAAACTAGCAGTGGAGCTTGAAGCGGTTAGGAAGACAAACTGCAGCCTTGAACAACAACTAAACGTCACTATGGCAGAGGGCGGGCAGCTTAAAGAAGAGCTTGTCTTGTGTGCAGAGGAGAGGGAGAGTGAAGTTCACTCTTTAATGAAGTGGAAAGAAAAGGCAGAACTTCTAGAGAAGAGAGACGCTGATGCACGAGAGCTTGTAAAAGTGCTGGAAGAAGACATCAGGGCTGGAAAGATACAAAATGAAGCATTGTCTAACCAAGTTAACATTCTGCTTAAAGAGAAAGAGCTGCTTATGCAACAGTTACAAAACCTTGAGAATGCACTGGCTCTCTTGAAGGAGGATAATCAAAGTTTGTTAGGTGATCTAAACAACTTTAAAAGCAGTGAGAATTGTGCCTCCAGAGACTCTGAAAATATGTCTTCTAAAATCCATTCCCTTCAAACTGAGAATGCCAGGTTATCCCAGTCCCTGGAATCCTCCCTCTTGGAGAAGGGTGAGCTAGCCTCCAGGTTAATTTCTACACAGGAGGAGGTAGCTCAGATGAGACAAGGCATTGAGAAGTTAAAGGTACGAATTGAGTCTGATGAGAGGAAAAAGAACCACATGAGTCAGCTGCTCAAAGATGCACAGAGGAAGGCAGACGTCCTTCAGGACAATATTGAAAAGCTTGAGAGAGAGAAAGAACTATCTGACCAGAATCTAGAAGATGCAGTTGTTCAAGCAGAGATTGCCAAAGCTGAGCTTGAGGAAATACAGGCAGAAAAACAAGAACTTATCAAGAAAATTGAAGAGATGACTATTGAACTGAGGAATCTCAAGGAGGAGAAAAATCAACTTGAGCAGGAACTTCAACAAAAGAACAGCCAGATTGAGGAATTGAAGTTGTTCAACCAGGAGGCCTCTGAGAAGCTTAAATCAGCAGAAAAGGCAATGGAAGAGGCAACAGTGACTCAACAACAAGTGATAAAGGATTTCCAGTCAGAAGCTGATGCCAGGGAGAAGGAACTGCAACTTTGCAGAAATGAGCTAGAATCCAGCAAGCTAAAAGCTCATGGTCTTTCTTCTCAGTTGGTGTCTTTGCAATCTGAAAACAGCCAATTTGCTCAGCGAGTCCTTGAATATGAAAGATGTCAGACAGAGCTCCATTCATCCAACCAGTTACTCCTGAATGACTTAGAAAACAGGCAGCAGGAGTTTAGCAAAGAAAGGGCCCAGCTTCAGTCTCAAGTAGCTGATCTGCAGGCGTTATCTTCAGTTTGTGAAGAGAGAGATCAGTTGATAAATGAGAAGGCTGACTTGCAGTCTGCTATTGCACAGTTGGAGGAGAAAGCACTGGTTCAGTCCACTAAGATTGAGGTCATGCAGACAAGTGCAACATCTCTGGAGAATAATATCCAGCAGCTAGAGAGCCAGCTCAGTGCTTTGAAGATCATGAACACAGAACTGACAGAAAAGGTACTTTTGCTTGTTAAAGCCATGTTAAAAAATTAGTGTAAACAAACCTGTTCTGCTGTTCTGGTTTTAGCTGGTCCCTCACTCTGGCCAAGCTGGTGTTCACATGGTTTATCTGGTTATTCAGTTGGTTTCACAGTCTGACCACATACTAAGTACTAAAGCCCTTCTACAACCATTAAACCAGACCAGCTACAACCAGAAACAAATTTGGCTACAACCAAAACAAATTTGACTTTTTTTGTGTTGTTATTGAAAAGGTGGTAATATTTTTGTATTCATTGGTTTATTTTTCAGTTAAATGCACTGAATGAATGCAATCTGCAATTTCAAATGCAACATCAACAAGAACTTTGCAAGGCAAACGAAAAGCAGACCACTTTGGAGATTAATCAAAATCTGTTGACTTCTCAACTACAGGAGTCTGAGCTACAAGCTGAAACATACAAGGTAAAAAAAATACATTTCAAGATTTCTAGGGATTTTTTGAATGTTAAGTCACTGTTTACTTATGCAGTACTTGTGACATCTTGCAGCTTAGCTTGGAAGCACTAACAATGGAGAACCGTGACCTGCAGAAACAATTATCTGAGGTCCAAGAAAATCTGCGTGTTCAGGTGCAGGAGAATAACAGGAGACATGAGGAGAACCTAAAACAGGTACAGCAGGAGGTGAGTAGTTTAATCTGTTTAAAGTTACTAAAGGGGTGAGTAGGAGGTGAGTAGTTTTATCTGTTTAWAGTTACTAAAGGGATGCTTTAAAATTGCTTTGTTTTATGGTTTCATGGTAAGTGTTTGACTAGCTAATAGGGAACATTCCTAAAACATTAAAGTCCTCTCAAAGGTATCAAGAAACATTCTTGCATTAACATTGATGGAATGTTCTTTTTATTGTTATATGCTGTATATATCAAAAATGTTGTTAAGTTGATATTGGAATATTTTAAAAACATTGAGGTTTTCTAAACTGAATTGTTTAGATAATGTTGTTATAACCAAGAAATATTGTTAATACACCATCTAAAATATGTTGTGAACATTCAAAGAAATTCCATTTTTTTTGTAACAAGATTTTGTTACAAAACTGAAATGTTCTTACAGTGTAAAACTGTTAGCTGGATGGGGCTCATTCAACTTTGCTGTTTGTTTTGGTTAATGACAAGTCTGGGCAGTTCTGATAACAAAGCCATTTCATGTGTTCTGCAGCATGAGATGAATTTCAATACATTGAAGGAAAAAAAGACAGCAGCTAAAGAACTGTCTGCACAGTATCTGTCAGATCTTAACAGCTGCAGGTCTCAGAATGCAGACGTGGCGTCTGCCATAAAGGAGTTACAAGCCAAATTGGAAAATTGTGAAAAGGACAAGGTATTGTTTTGTTTGCGTTGTTTGTTTATCGATTCCCTCTTGTTGCAAGGTTGTAGCATGTATTTTTTGTGATGTGTGGCAGTTTTGTGTTGACGTTTTATGATGTCATTAACAGCTTTATGGTTTTTTGGTCTCTGTAGGCAGAGTTAGACTCAAAGGTTGTGCGCTTATCCAAAGAGAAGGACAGCGCTATGAGTAAGATCAATTTGTGGATGAAGTCATGCAAGCAGCTGGAGAGTGAGAAAGAGGCACTCCAAGAAGAACTTGAGAAGATAGCAGCACTTCAGCCTCCACAGATACAAGGTATGAGAAGAACATTCTGTCACAGGATCTCAAGAACTTAGCATGACTGAAGATATAGCAACTTAAAAAATAAACAATGCAGAATAGATGCATTTTCTACCAGACCTTTACTCACCACACTTCAAATATATTGAAAATAAATTTCAATTGGTCTGTATTCTGTTTCCAGGTGACGACAGCAGCAGTGATGTTCTGCAAGATGAGATGCAGGAACTGAGAGAAGCTCTGGAGGAGAAGAGCCGTGAGGCTGATGAAAGCATGGATAGATACTGCAGCCTCATGGTCAAAGTTCACAAGCTAGAAGAGGCCAACGAAAGCCTCAACAACCAGGTTAAGCAGCTGACCACACAGACAAGGACCTCTAAGGATAGGAGGTCTCTCAAGTCTGAGAAGGGTGATGTGGAGAACAGCAAACCCGCTGAAAACACAGGCAAGAGGCTGAGAGCAGCAGATGAAACTCCTAACAAAGCACAAGAAGCTCTACACAACATCACCAAGAGATTGAAGGCTACGGCAGCTTCACCCAACGCTGCTCAAGATGAGGACTTTAGACCTGAGGGTTTGCCTGAACTTGTGCAAAAAGGTGAGAAATATTATCACAGATCTATGGTTACATTTTTCAAGGTTACATTACAGTAATTTGTAAGAACTACATGATTTAACTAGTCAGTCGGTTGAACGTTGAATCTGTTTTAAAATGTTTTTTCACACATACACTGAAATGTTGTTTTTCCGTTCAGGTTTTGCAGACATCCCGGTTGGAGAGATGAGCCCGTTTATCATCAGGAGAACCACAGTGCAGCGCTGCAGCCCCCGTCTGGCTGCCCGAACCGCTGCAGCTCAGCAGGGCTCCGTTTCTCCAGAACCGCCTGCGCAGATCCTCAGACGAACCGCAGAGGGCAGAACCTCAAACACAGTGAGTAACTTCCTCAGTCTTTGAAACAGTCAATAAAAATTCATGCTTTTTTTAGTATGAAATCGGAACAGAGTCTAAATGAGATTAAATTAAACTATTATTTATAAACCTTCATCTTCAACCTATCATCTTTACATTCAAATAAAGTCTTGATAAAGATGTTACCTTCAACAAATGCAATCCTATATGGCAAGTTTTTACCACTAATGTGAAATAATTAAATATTATTATTATTAATTAAAATATTAAAAAGAAGAAGCTGAAGTTCATGCAATGAAACTTTCATTGTGTTTTGAATGGCTGAAAACATTCAGCATTTTGCCGCAGGGGGGCGCCAGAGACCCTCCGTGTCTCGCTGGGTGTCATGCTGCCTCACTGACATTCTTCTTTAAAGTTTAATATCCTCAGTATCATTTTAACTTTGATTTCCAGTTATGTGCAGAGATGCACAGCAGCATTGTAAGGTATCCAGCTGCCATGACAGCAAACTCTCAGTCATCTTTGTTGACTGTTGAGGTTCATTCTGCGATAATAACTTCATGAGATATATGCGATAATAACTTCATGAGATGAAAAGACTTACTGTGAGGCATTAAAGACCCACCTCACTTCCTGCTCAGCTCTCATTATGTCATCTTACCCTGAGATTTTACCCATTTGTCCTTTAAGAATTCAATAAGAGGCAAAGACCACATGCTGCGCAGCAACTCAACTCATGTCCCACAGACAACATACAATCCTTTTATTAAGGAGTTTAGATTTAAATCAGCATTACAACCTTACATGTAGCCTGTGAGTATAGCCTGTGGTGTGTTGTGAACATTACAGATTTTTTTAACTTTCAGGAAAAGTTGAAAGTTAAAAAACTCTCTAATAAAACTTTGAGGGGAACAGATGCAAGCCATTGGCAGGGTACAGGAGGGGGGAGAGAAACATTAGTCAGCAAACAGCAAAGCCAATTTTCGCTCGGTATTCGGCATCTTATTATGAAACAAAGAACAATGTTGGATATATGGCGCACACACACAGACATATATGTACATTTATATATTAAAATATGATTATGTTTAGATGTATATTTATGCACACACTTTTTGTTGGCTTATTTGGAGGATCTATTTTTATGATTGTTTTGCAGGGATATTGTATTTGTTCATTTTACATGAAAAAGTACAAGTTTTACTGTCTTAACATATTCAAACTAGCGTGTGCTGAGACAAGATAGTTCTGAATGCGGGAACCTCTTTAGGAACCTCAGGAACCGCTTTTATTTGACCATTACTCATATATCATCCAGCCATAGAGATATTAGGGACAACAGAAGACTGATTGACTGCCATCCTCTTGTATTTATTAATAAATGCCCTGGAGATATGTGCGGTGTGAGCCTGACAGTTGAATCTGCCGCTGGCCATCCTGACAGGCTGGTGTTGCACTCTGCTAACATTATGTTCTTTCAGACCCAGGGGCCTGAGGCTGTATTGACTCCACTCTCCAACAGTCCTCGAGATGAGATCTGTGGAAGTCCTGTGACTGGAGCAGAGAAGAAGAGCAGACGTTCTCGCGGCATCAGGAAGACCCCTGAGAGACAGGAAACCGGCAACATCTCTGCCCGACAAGCAAACGACAACTGCCAAGTTCAGTGATTTACAGTGATGTCATTTTTAAATGCTTTGATAGTATAATCTGCAGAATGTTTTTGACATTCGATTCATGCACTGGCTTCTTAGCTCTGTAAATAATGAATAAGGGCAGCTGTGTTATATCCATTCTAATTTTCTCCTGTATTTTACTTTCTTCTCATCTTTTTGTAAGTCTGTCCTATTTTAAACGCAACTCTTGTGTTGTTTTTAACACATGCCTGTCTTGTCTTCTATTTTTTGTCTTCTATTGTCTTCTATCTTGTATTATATTCATTTGCGTTT
>JBAJNP010007134.1:0-23430 GCA_036877545.1 Yasuhikotakia modesta | reverse complement strand
TTTTTTTTCCTGGTTGACCCGTTCAAAACTGTCATGTACGATACTGTATGCGGTTCTGTTTCAGCTCACAGAACAGAACTCGCCCTCTCTGGGCCACAGAACTTAATGTTTTTATTGCATTTATGTAATTGGATCAAGCCACTGAAGTCACACACTCCTGACATTACCTGACATTCACACAAGCTGTCCTTACTGGTCAGACGGGTGTATTTAAAAGGTAACAGTGTACTTACTGTCTATGTCAACTTGGCAGTCCTCAGGATTCTCAATATGATTCTCCTCAGTCATAATAATATTCTCAATGTCTTTCATGGTCAGGTGGTCACAGAATGTGTCATACAAAAGTCTCTTTAGCTCTTCAACAGTGAGTTTCTGCATGTCACACTAAAAATAGGGAAACAAAACTGTATTTATTCTTTGCATACTTGCATACTTGCATACTCAAGCACCCATTAATCACACAGTAAGACCAGAAACAGTAAATAGGGTCAATGCTGAGGTCATGTTGACTGAAAAAGCACAGGACTGTACAACTGTTGTAGCTCTGAACTCATATAGTAAATGCACAGAGATGTTTAGGTCCCTGTAGGTATTTAGGGTCAAGCACGCAGCTCTGTGATTAGAGGAACACACCCTTTGGGGAAACACCATATGGCTTTTACAAATGATATTCAGCTCTGCTCCAGAGCAGAAGAGAATCGGTCATGAAATCTATTAATGAACCTCGCTTGAAGTTATCATCAGACATAATAAAACATCCACGCTGAAATGTATTCAGATTAGTGCTTTCAATTTAACACGCTCATGTAGTGTGATTACAAGATAGCTAGATATTAAAATGAACAATTTATCATGCCACTATGTAAATGCAGACCAACAATAATGAACAATTATAACAATTAATAAACAATGCTGTGTTCATGTGCAGCTCAACTGGCAGAGCACTGCGCTAGCAGCGCAATGGTTGTGGGTTCGATTATCAGGGAACACTGACACACACACACCCTCACACCCACACAATCACACACTCTCACACACACTCTCACACACAGGCTAAAAGCAGATCCAATGACACAAACAAAATATTGACTCCTAAAGTCACTATGTCTATTCAATGCTTTCTTTGTCTGACACAATAATGACATTCACACACTTGAGGGGGCTATTATTTTGTAAGTTATCTACACCTGGGGACTTTTCTCACCTAATACTGATATACGCGGTTAATCATGTAATTATTGTAGCTAAACAAACATATTGATTGACAGACCCAATTCTGGTGAGATAATAAATCACTTCTGAAGAAAAGCCTCTCTAAAGGATACGAGAGGATTCCCTCACGGCCTTTTATGGGATTGTCTAATGAAAATCTGTTCCTAATCCCGATTTATTCTTTGTGTATGACAGGGACAGATGGAATTTGCTCCTCCTGTCAGCTACAATAAGAAAGTAGTGACTAATAATCACCTTCCAGAACACGGAGTCAAAATTGGTTCCGTTGAATTTGTCAGGCATTCCGGCGGCGGAGAGTTTGGGTCCCAGGAGGGTAACAAATTCCTCAAAATCCACCTGGCCGTCTCCTAGGAAAAGACACAGAAATATTAGATGCGCTCCAGCTTTATGGCGTTCCGATACTCGTAATTGGCTCTAGTATATAAAACATGCATCCATCCATTTCCAAACTAAAGGAATGAGGAACAATTCTTTGCCATCTGATATACCAACATAATACTGTATATAATACTTTGTGCCTTTCAGACCTGGAATTAAAATGCCTTTTAAAAAGCTGAATTTAATTTAATTTCAATTTATTCAAATTCCCAATTTAAAAGGGTCAGTGCTGTATGTATGGCTTTTTAAATACAGTACATTACAAAATATTAATTATGTTTGAACATTATCATACTGTTTTATTAGGCTAATCAGTGAAGCTGATTGGTCAGCCCACTAGCGTCTCATGCTAAAGACCCGTGTCCCAAACGTCACACGCTAGTATGTGTGCTGTGGTATGTTTTCCTACCGTCCATGTCGAGTCTTTGAATGATGACCTCCAACTCGACCTCATTGGGCATGTATCCTAGAGAACGCATGGCCATGCCAAGCTCCTGCTTGGAGATGAATCCATTTCCATCTCTGTCAAACACTTTAAACGCCTCCCGAATTTCTGAGGAAGAAAATCCCAGCAGACATCCATTTAGTTACAACCTGATATTCCACATTCCTGACCAAAATTCCAAAGAACATTAGGATGAAACCTACAGCGGTTTATTGATCGTGATCATGAAACAATTACTCCAACACGGTTTCAAGAGACATTGAAATTCAACTCCCTGAAGTGACTTTACAAGAACAGATGATTACACAGATCTTATCCACAATAATTCACTGTCTGCTACCTAAATACTTCACACTGCATCCCCTCTTGAATTTTGGTTGATTTGAAATAAAGAATCTGGATTTTTTTGCTAGCATCTGTACAGGCTTGTTAAAAGATATTCAAATTTTGCAATGCAAATGGTTGGTTGAGAATCCAGTATCGTCTTATACACACAATACATCATCATCAAGTCATTTGCAATTTTCCACTTGTCATGCCATATTGTCATATTCATAATTATGAAATATGAGCCACTCTTGGTTGCCAGATATTACTATAAATCCACATAATATATTCAATCCACATAATATATTCAATATTGTGTGAACACAAGTATTTGGTGCGGCGCCGAGCTAACTGCGCTGTAGATTTGATAAATGGCTATTTGGACGTAGGGACAAAACAAAAACAGAACGCTGAATATATCGCTCCCCTGAGTAAAGGAAATTAGTGAGGAAATATGAGAAAGATACGAGAAATGACGCGTCTGCTGTGCTGTCCAAATACGCCAGTCACAACAGATGGCAAAAGCAACTTTATTGTCTACGTTACAAAGGACGCAGACTTCAAATGAAAATATGCCTTGTCTGATTTGCTCATTTCCAAACGAATCCATTTAGCTGCAAACAGCACATTTCAGAAAGACAGGAAACAAGTTTCAAAGAAAGTTATAATGGCTCAGTTATTGACGGTATATGTGTACAGTGTGTGATCAATGAGAGACGGTTGCAATTTCCCAAAGAATGCCAAGTGCTAATTAGATTGAAAACACAAATCTTTGTATTAGGCTATTAGATGTGTCCAAACACAGAATTTTATGGCTTAATTGTTTATAAATCCAGATGTAACGTTTAAGTCATTGCAGGACAGAATTTAATTACTTTTGACAATCACCTAGATGGGAACAATAAACATTAAAAAAAAATATTGGACACAATTATTGACACGTACAAGCATGAATGATGTGGCTCCATTATAGCATGGCGAGGTTTCATCTGATAATGACACAACAGGGTAAAATAAAACATAAGTGCTTTTGTCTAATTAAAAGCCAGTAATGCTGCAGAACTAATAACAACCTCTAATAGTTGTACTTCAGAAACAGTCAAACAAGCCTCCTGTCCAAATACGTCCTGTCTTGAGTGACACCCGGGTAATTACTGCAAAACAAAGGTAATAATTTCTGACATTTAATGAACCCCAGCAAGCAGAGGCACTACCCACATTCAAACACAAGCCTTGTGTGTTTGCAAATACGTGCTTGAGAAAATCCTTCAGTGGCGATTCAAAACACAGATTTTTGACAGATTTCAAAGCGTAACAAAATATTGCAGATAATAATTTAAGCTTATCGCAGGAAATCAAATCACTTTACTATTCCAACATGAACAGATGATGTCTGTGGGTATTGTGTGGAGGACAGAATGAATGTTATCTCTGCATGAATATCTTGTGGCTGATTTAGGTTTTGGAATATAGTGAGGGAAACTCACTCAAGTCAGTTTAGGAACATGATTATAATGAATATTCATGATCAGGGATGTGGGAAACTACCACGGTTTTACACACTGGACAATATTCATTGTGTCTCTGCTTTCGGGAAACCACCTCATGTTGTTGCTAGGCAACTGCACAACCGTTCCAACCCACTATTGTAGGGTTGTGATTAGACCACAGCCCATCCCGGGCGAACGCTCGCTTTTCCCAGAATATCAAAAGTTGTACCTGCTCATAAAAATAGCATTTCTGTAAAACCCAGCCACTATCACACACAAACCTAAAACAATCCACTCAGCGTACGTTTTTAACAATAGGGTTTCTTCAAAATACTGCTTTTAAGAATATTTATACATCTCACAAAGCTGCATCTTATCAGTGACTCTGCCTGTGAAATATTCATTATTCAACTCTGTCAACCAGGTAATTCTTAACAGCAAATGTTTTATTTATTGTTTTGTTCGAATTCAACCAAGAACCAACAAGCCCACCTTGACCCACCAGTGGTACAATTTACATAATTATGACTTTCAGTCACCGCTCATGAAATGTTCATAAAAATACAATGACGCTTTCTTTTGTCTTTGAAACGACACAGATGTTGTCTGAAAGTAACTTTTTCAAAGCTTTGCACATTTAATGGCATAAGGCAACCGAAAACAATACAGAGCTCAAAGGTAAAATATTTAACATAAATATGTATGCCTCATATATATTACATCTCTTTCTGGAAACAGCCGTTTAAACAACAGCCAGAGGTTTTTAAGCAGTGGAGAAAATTTCAGAAGGTTTATCGAAAATTATTTGCCAGATGTTGAAACTTTGCCAGCCATAAGTATTTGTTTGTAAATTTCTCCTAATACAAAAACTCTAAACTTCTGGTGTTAGAAAAATTTGCAAACTTTCTGAGTTTTTAAATTGGCTACAAATTGGAATGACAGCTTAGCATATGCACAGGTCACTGTTATTTAGACCTGTGTAAAACCAGGTTTTTTTTCTTTATTTATATGCCAAACAAATTTTTGGGGACATCATGAGACCTTCAAAAATGCTTTGCTCGTTCTGTTTTGAATGTGTCTGCCTTTGGATGTTGTTTGCTTCTGAAAATGTGCTGTGAGTTTTTGTAAATTATTCAATAAATAAAATGTTAAAATGTGATGTTATATAACTGTCATCTACTTCCAAATGCAGTCAAAACACGTTTTTTTTACCGAAAGAAACAGATGTAAATACCATATTCCAGGACAACCGGTAACTACAGAGCAGCAAGATAAATTAAAAGTTCCTTTAAACACGGCTAATTAATCTCTCCCCAGTTTTAACTTTCTCTGTGAGCCCCTTATAGAGAGATTAAACTCACACAGTCATGACAACCAGCTTAAATTGCTCAGAGGGGAAGAGAATGTATTTAAACTTACACTCATTGTGTACCATGTGACAAAAGATAAGTCATATTTAAACTTCCTCTCTGTCACAACATTGATATCTAATGATCATATACTCAGGGCTTACAGCTAACAATTACTGCATTAAAAATATTTCACAGTAATTATACTGCTTAATTTTAACAGATTCAAAATTTTTCAACCAGCACTACATTATAACACAAGATTTTCTTTCATCTGTGAAACACAAAAGAATTCAGCTTTGAATCATATATAAAATTGTATAACAATATAAAATAATATAATACAAAATGAGTTATTTCAAGTAAACTAATGCTTTAATATTCTGAAATGTTTGCAATATCACACCTGAGAAGTGAATTTAAACATTTCTTTGGGCTCAACCGTTGCATAATCTAATTATTATGTCATCACACTACTAACACATCACTAAGGATTTGGATCAAATTCTACAATGCGTTTTAAATGCCCTTTACTTTCCCTTTGTTGTTGTGGGACTGATACGGAACCTGTGTGTTTAATCCCTGTGTTTTTAAAAGTCCTGAGAACTTGAAAGGGTTGCAGGATCTCTATCATCTGAAGCCCGGGTGCATCTAATACACCCCCTGTTTGATGTATGGAGGTGCTGTGGTACTTCAAAGCTGTAATGGGTTCTCACAGTTCTCATGGACACGCCATCAGGAGAGGAAGACATGAAAGAGCACATGTGGGGTTAAGAAACTGCTGTTACCCTTCAACGCCAACATCCTTCTTTCTTTAAAGCACTTAAAACATACAAATAAACACCTCAACCCTTAAACCTTATAATTTAATGTGAATGTATGTAATAATTTTTTTCCATTTAAAGCTGTTCAGCTGTTTAACCATTAAAGGGATGGATGGAAGGATGGGTGGATGGATGGGGGGTGAATTGAATGAATGGGATGGATGTGTTGGTGGGTTGATCAGTCGACCAATCAATAGATGGATTGACTGATAAAGTGATGGATGGACAGATGGATGGATGGATGGATGGACAGATGGACGGATGGTTGGGTGAGTTGTCCGGCTGATCAACTGATAGATAAAACTGAGAAAGTGATGGATGGATAAATAAAAAATGAAGCAACAGAGAAAAAGAGAAACTCTATTTAAAACGATGCCCTACATTGACTTCATGAGAAAACAAGATGAATGCATTTATTCCCAGAAATACTTTTTAATGACTCCTCTCCACACTTCAATTCCTGTCAGCCGCTTCCCATAATCTTGCATTTCCCGTGTGTGGATCTGTCAGCTGTGATCAGTCCCACCCACAACAGGCTTCCCTCAAACACACTTTGTGTGTAAAACCAAATTTCTACAGAGACTGTCTTCAACTTTGTGGGTTGACAAAGAGAGTGTATCTTCATGCACTTGTGTGTGTGTGTGTCCTGTGGTCTATTTTTAAACATCAATGGCAGGCTTAATCCATCTTGTGTGGTGAGGGGACCCAACAGATCTGAATATTACAGTTACCATATTTTAACAAGACCCTGGAGTATTCACACAACCATTTAATACAGGACCAGACTGCGGTATGGGGGGGCTAATATTCTGATGCTATGAATCTCAAGAGGAGGCTAAATCACATACGTTTTGAGGTTGTGGAAAACCGCTTACACTTGCCTTGTAGTCACCTGAATAACAGCAGCTTAACGTGACATTTAAACGGTTAAGTAGGTCCTTTCCTCATAGTTATCATATTTGTAAATGCAGCTTATGGAAAAGACTGAATTTCACGTGCGAAAGCCCACATGGAAACGTCACCATGTTTCACACGTGATTCAATGGGTTTCCATGACAGTTTCCATGGGATTCACATGAAAATGTTCCGAAACGTCTGATCATGTGATTTTTTACGTGTCCAATTGAATTTCACATGTGCAAAAACACACAGACACAACCTCCGGACCGCCTGCAGTACCGCAGTGCACATCCTGTTAAAGACCCAATTTCTACAGGCTGAGTTTTATCATTTACTTTTAATGAATCCACCAGAATTGCAGTTAAAATTCAATTAAACAGATTAATGCTACAAAATACACAATACATTACCACCTATGGCTCGGAAGATCTGTTTGCTGTATTGCTGCACACATGGAAAGCAACTATTATCTTTAGTTCAGATATCTGAGACTACATCTTAGGGAAAAAGGAGTCATTTAAAGAATTTGCATAATTTAGTGTGTATCCTTAACATTTTGATTGACAATTTCATTATAGTCTTCACTATGCACAATATAACAAAGCCATCGTATTTCTTACTGTACAAATACTGTAAACGTACTTTGTGCAGTAGTGTATTGTACTATATAAAATGTTACCAAAATGCATGTATATCATATTTGCATTATAATTTGTGCTCTTACAACTGTAGTTTCTATTCTTACACTTTACAAAACTATTCTGGTCTTATGAAACATGTATTTTCTGTAAAGCTTCTTTGAAACGAATATGTATCGCGAAAAGCGACACACAGATAAATATAAAATGAATTCACATTGTTAATATGAATATACTGTTTGCTGTGATTTGATCAGAACTGATATGCGGACATTGGGATCACCATGCGTTCCACTCCATGTTTTTACAGGAACATGCAGAGTGTGACACTGGAGAGTTGAATTCAATGAGATTGTCTTTTGTTAGTTCTCGTCCTGATAATTGCAGCATGACAGAAGTTTGACTCGGGATGGAAAGCAGATGTCTGCAGTCATTGTCAAACGCTCACAAAGGAACGCTCAACTGCTGTCTGAAAAATTGCTCCTAAAATCTATCATGGGATTTGAGAGAGAGAGCCAGAGAGAGAGAAAGAGAGAGAGGGAGGGAGATAAAAGTTTCATGCTTCTATAGACATCTCCTGTCTTTTGACGTCTTCTGAGTCAGTGTATTACAAGCCCCCAACAGTCCTACATTTTTAAACCCTGCTTTGAAAATCCTGGGTGAAACCGATCACAAATTCCTCTCTGCTCCTTTGCTGTGCTGTTTTCTCTAAAGTACGTGTTTTGAAAGAGCTGTATTTGACCTATATGAACTTGCGCCCCCATAACACCTACCCTCTCAGTTAAGCTCTACCTTACAAGGGCAAACGTGAATCACAAAGCACATGTAGACGAATCGTTCTCCTGGATAAATCCTGTAAGCAGGGATCTCACTGCCAGTCAGAATTCTGGCTGACGTTCTGCCTCATCCTTATAAACACTGAGAGAAACATTTCCGCTTGACATGTTACACAATTGACATATTACAACAAAAATACCATTGTGTAAATGCAACAGTCTGTTCCGGTATTACTGAGTGCTTGCTAAAGCAATTGAGCAATATTATGAACGCACTGTAAAAATCTATGAACAGTTTCAAACAATATATTTTTGTCAACTCTTTCTTTATATATTCGTTTTGGCTTTGAGTGGCATATTTAAGTGCTTTATACTTAGCTGTTAGCCTGACAAATGACTATAGACGCAATATTAACATGTGGAAAGCTTTTAAAACATCAATCCTTCAGAGATTTCTACATCATTTAATAATTTAGCGAGACGCTTTTCTTCTAAGCACTTATGAATGAATGATGCACATAACTACAAATTCATGATACCATTTTTATGATAAAGTTCAGAATACAGTTTCAACAGCTGGATCACACACAGATGTTTGTTAGATACACAAAACTGTATTACTGAATTCATGAATACAAAAACCCTCACAAATGTGTTATTTTGACTTCTGACAATCTTTAGTGGATTTGCAGAGATTTGTATGTCTCTAAAATGTACATAAATGAAAGGGGTAGCATTTCAAAAGCTTTCCATATGGTAATATTGCAGGTATATTGTATATATCAGTATATTTACATGTCTATCCAAAAACATGAAAAACTTGGTACACAATTACCTACAGATAAAGACAAGGTAGGTGATTTGTTTCAGAACATTTTGTTATGCTAGATGTAAATCTCCTCACATAACTACAGCAATCGCCAAGTAAAGTGTTTTATCTTCTGTGAAAGCTTTGGAGAACGCTCTGCTAACGTTACTGCAAGAACGCTTCGGTTAACTCTGAGAGAACTTAAACATTAACCAACGTTCTGAAATCTTTGCCTGTTAGTTTGGGAAATTATTTTAAAAAATATATTTTAAAGCATACAGCTGTTTTTGTCTTATCTTTACTCTGGCATGTGGTTACTGTGTGTTAAATCAGTTCTCATGCAGTGATGAACACATTAGCTTGAAATCCTTTGATGTATACAAGATGTTATCAAAAACAAACAAGTCTGGGATGGTGCTGGTGTTGTTAGCATCTTATTAGCAATTTCATCAGTGCATAAATAGCTTTAAAACCTAAAAATAAAATAGCAAGTTTGATCTTGACTGCATACAACAGTCCAACTGTCCGGACATGTAGGCTGTGTTCCCAATTTCACCTTTTATAATAAAAACCAAAATAAACAAACCCTCTGCTTATTATCAAACGCTGTCTGCTGTCTCTCTTACTACCAAACATCCAAACCTAAGTTTCCTGATCACAGCTGCATGTTTTGAGGGTGACTGATGGTTGATTAATCCATTGTTGTAGGTCAGAGACTTAACTGAACCCACATCCACCAGTGAACTACAAGTGCAAGACCCACAGTGACCTCATTACTTGTAGGTACATGTAGTGATACGTGTAGCTCAAATCCAAGTCAAATTACATGTCTTTTTAACTACCACAAGTTCCTAAACCATGAAGAAACTCTGTGAAATACTGTTAATGCAAACCTAGTTCAATAAAACTTAAAAGCAGGACAGGCAATCTTTTCCAGAGACATTTTTTCAGCTGGTTGAAAGTCTCTTCACATCCTGATATCAATCACAAGTTAAAATGATCTAAATATATTTATATGTCTTCTGTGGAATGTGCAGGACCATAAAATGTTTGTCCAATCACTGCACTGAGTCCATATTTGGAGAGCACTGGAGAGGGGGCGCTTTCAAAACTAACTTGCGACTGCTGGCCTCTACATGATTGCCGACCCATTAAAATTAACTGCCACTGCATTAAAATTAAGTGGCATTAAAATTCCTTAATTTGTTTAATTATAAAATAAAGATCAAAAATTTAAATTGACAGCTTGTTTTGTCAAGAGATTTACAAACTTTTTTTTTAATTTTTACAAAAAATATTCCAAACGCTTACATTTATGATACACTTTCACATATGCACAAACACAAATGTAATTTATGTAGTAGTCTGTCAGTGTGTTGATATTGTACATGCCAGAAATAACTAACGTGCGTTTGAACAATACTTCATTTATTGACAGTGACAGCTATGAATACTAATGAAATCACATCATCCAATCACAGCACAAGCAAAGCTTCCTGTCTATTGTAGTCCAATCACATTGTTTTTGATCTCCACATCACAAATGCCTTAAACAAAATGGAATTCCATTTGAAAAATAGGGTTTGGAGCACCATTTTGGAAAAGCACTGAAGCAGAACCCTCTTTTATTCCTCACCGGTGGGTCTGCGGCGGGTAATTGAAAATCAAGCCCTGTGTGTGTGTGTGTGTGTGTGTGTTGCCCCTCCTGTCCTACACACACTGCATGGACCTGTCTTTACACCGCTACGCACGAGAAACTTTCAATGCACTAAAGCAAAGAGCGGCTTTACTTTAGAGAAAGTTTTAACAAGTGCAGTAATATTAGGCACTTGTTTATTATAGTTACTTTTATTTTAGTATTATACCATAATGTGGCGTATCATTATATTAATACTATACCAACCCACAATGCACAAACGATGGCACAACTCAATGTGAAAAAAACAACATAATGTGAAAACATGCAGGCAAAAAACATTAGGGAAGAAAAAGACATTTGTTCTTCTTAAGCGCATTCAGCTGGCAAACTGCAAAGAGAAGTAGTGGATACATTTTGTAGAGATCCACAGAAATTTAAGCAAACGTTCGCTAAATTTAGCCGGAGGATTGTATTGCAACTCTGATTTATTAATGTTGCTTTTGAAAAATGTTACAGGAAAAACAAGAACATATCCAGAAACATTTTGTCTGTTTTTTAAGCTTAGCTGTTGCGTCTCAAAAATGTGGAAAAATGTTTTTGACCTTGTTACAACTTATCATTAAACTAGATCCTGTTTATTTACAACTAAATCTTTCTTCTCCTTTAATTTTTTCTCCTTTAAGTCACCTTTACCATTAAGTTCTCTACCAGCCCAGACACAGAACAAGATAAGACAGAAGACAAAATTATTAAAATGACCAGATTTCATTCAATAATACAAGCTGACCAGAAACAGAAAAAATGGAAAATGGAAAAAATGGAACATGCCACTGATCTGCTCTGAAGACCTTAAAATGGAGACAGCCTGTCCTCTCTAACTTGTTAACACCACCACACACACCATGTAAAAGAACTGACAAGACCTTCCTAATATCTGAGTAATAGAGAACTTAAACTTTACTTATCCAATTTACCCAAATGCAAATAACTGAAGCTACAACCTACATTAAAGTTACACCATCATACCTTTTATATTAAATGACCAAACAAAAGAAACAACAGGTACAGCACAGATGTGTACAGAACAGTATCTGTATTCTCAAAGTCTCAAAGTTTCCAGTCACCTCTAAAGTAACACATGCAATTTCCTCAGCTTTTTAAATCCTTCAACCCACTCTAAAAACAAACCTGAACGCAAAAGCAAGATGCCATAAGAAAGATGAAGTTATTCTGTGTTTCCATCAAAGAAACATCAACAGCAGGTATCCTATCATCTTATTTCAGACCAGTCGTCAGGAACAAGAGTCTGAGGAAGAGAATGATGATGGAGGAAAAAAAGAGTGAGATGAACTTGGCTGGCAGAATGTTTGTTTGCTCTGCTGTTTGTCTGTCAGCGAGACACCTCAGGATGAATCACTCATCTGTTTGCCCGTCTATTCCTAAGCCACTCTACCTGCCAAACAGTCAATTGATCTCCCTTTACCTGCACAGCGAGAGGAAACAGACGACAGAAAACACAGGTCTCTTTTACCACATACAGAATTTAAGCAACCTTAAGTTTCTTCTTCCAATGGCTTGTTATATTAGTACTGAGGAGCATAACAGAATGAATAACAGAACATTCATCATTGTGATTTAGAAGAATACACTCAAAACGTATTTACTCAAGTTGACATGTTACGCAGGTCATTTTCATGCTTCCATGAAACAAAAGGAAAAGATTCTGAAAAACTTCCGCGAAATGCAATAAAAAGTAATCCATATAAAGGGAATATATTTCTGATGTCATACAGTACCTCTGTGGTCTGACATGGACTAAAAGGCAAATCTTTGCTAACTCAAACCGTTGACATTCGCTAGCTCTTTTTGGCACAATGATGAAAGTTCATGTGAGACGGTGCAACATCTATGTTTTGATCAAACGAATCATTTGAAACACAATTAGTGTGGCTCTCACTTTGATGAATCAGACAGATTCAAAGACTGGAAGTTCTCACTGAATCAATGATTCATTTAACATCGAGCTAGAGGAAATTATGAGTGAATAATAACTTTTGGTCCTTTCCTCACACAAAGACATTGTATGATTTTTAAATAATTCTATGGCTTCCAAAAGACACTTTAAAGATTTCTTTGCTTTTTTTGAAGCTTTCAACCAGTAAAATACATTTGTGTTCTGCACAATCCAAGTCACACGAGTTTCAAACTGCTTGAGAGTGAGTAAATGAATACAGACTTTTCATATTGGAAAAATAAAATGGTTGGATGGTTTCCTGAGTGTCTGACTGTTTGCCCCACAACACATATATTTTTAATACCGCTACAGAAAACAGCTGTCCTGGGATGTTACCAAAATAAACTGACTTGCTTTAAAAAACAGTTATGAAATATCTGTACAAATCAGTACTACAAACATGTCCGCACACTGGCTTCATATCAATAGGGTTGCATTTCATTGGTTCTCGAGTGTCACGTGACTGTAGTCACCAATGAGATTGTAGATACTGACACAGAGCCACACAACCAAACAAAAAATGCCACAAATACAGATACATTTCAATCCTTGCACATATCAAATGTTTATGGTTTGATCTATGTGAAACACAATTCCCAAAGCTGTGACTATTTGGTAACATTTAATAACAATTTAGCCTCCACAAAACATCATGACATGACATTGTTTGTGTGACTGGTGAAAGTTTGGTTTTAGTTCAGTATAATATATAATGAGTGTCTACATACGGGTTTGTGAAACTGTCATTTCTTTGTCATGAAATATCCTGTTGTAAGTGTAATGTGCAACATAATCAGAAAACTCAGCAACATTTACAGGGCTAATAAAAAACAGAAAATTTAACTAAAGCAAGTTAGCAAAACTGTGTAAATCACCCCAGACATCTTTATTTTACCTTCTTTTAACTTTATCTTTCTTTCGTTTTAAGCCAGGTGAGAGCTATAACTTACAGGTTTCCTTATTACGCAAATTTACCAGTACTAGTATTAATCAAAAGATAAGCATTCGCCATTTGTGAGAATGTTAGTTACTATTATGGCCAATTTTATGAGCAGAAACCAATTTCCTATTCTAATATGGTAGTTTATTGATAAAAAATTGGCTGAATTTCCCCAGCACACAAACCATCTGTCAGATTATCTACCTGGTTAAACCAGCGTCATCTCACCCAGACTGATCTACATCCTTCAGCAAATATCCAGTCAGGTGCCACACATTACATTTGTGATAAATCATTCAAATCCAACATCTAAAGTGAAACTGTGAAGCTCAATGCTTTGACATGGTGTTAACTACAATAAACATTATTTCGAAACAGTAAATATCCTACCATGCTCATCTCTCTCTTAAAATATTAAAAACACAAACACTATAGTCAAACAAAGTAGACAATATTAATACATATTGCATGTATTTTACAATGTCATATATTGCAGCACATTGATATTAAAATCATGCAGCATTTATACACACCAAACACACTTATATAACACAGGTTAGTTCTTAGAAAGTTAACTTTAAATAAACTTTAAACTTTAGTTTAAGTAAAACTTCAAATTAGACTCACCTATTTATTTGTGTGAAGTGACTCTGCAATGTTTGTTTGTACTTTAGAGTTTGAGTTTGTATTTATCCTTCATGCTGGAACCCACGTACGTAAACTACGTAAACTACGTAAACGGCAGTAAAGTCTTTACAGCGCATTTAGTCAATCCGGGACAATTTTAAAGAGGATTGTAAACAATCGCACGTTTCCTTCCGCAAGTTTAGATCAACGCGCGTCTTTAATTCGTTTCTATGGACGCCGCGCGTCGCGTTGTATGAAGTGTATTGTGGGATTGACGCGACGCCCTGACGTTGGGAGCGCAGAAGTTCACGGCATAAATCGTGGACTCCGTAAATAACAACAATAATAAATAAGTGTGAGGAATGTAAAGCAAATCCAGTGATATAATCCAGAAACATATATTCGTTTATTTTATTGGACCATTTATTGTACATCGACGCGAGCAGTTCGCTGTTTATACGCTAGAGGGCGCAAACACGAGCCTTTTCTCTATAAGACATGAACGGAAAGTTTAGCATCGCTTGGAAATAACTGTGTTGTGTATGTTGTGCACATTTTTCACACTTCATTGGCTTTGTTTTCATCCATAATTAACATTATCTCATAAGATAAGTTTCATGCACCAAAAAGACAATTTGGTTTTATATTTTCCATTCATTTTCCATGCTCACATTGCCCAGGATACCCACCCTGAAATCCCATGGTCCAAAATCCCTCTCCACTTGTTTCATATATGTTGTGTTTCATCATTGGTTTGGACACAGTTGATGAATTGAAGTAGGTATTTATGCTAGTGTAGTTTTATAAAACATATGCAAATGAACGTCTTTGCTTAACCCCAGCCTGGCATAGCACAGCTTTAAAAACAATAACATTTAAAACAAGAAATAAACAATGAAATGTCTGTTGATTATTTACTTGAACCTCGGTTGGTGAAAACAAACAGAAAGGCATTTTAAACGCCCCCTTAGTCTTTCTTTAAAAGTGCATATGTAACAACACAACTTAGGAACGTTAATTGAAAACATTACTTTAACATTAATGCTACCTAACTGCTTGCAGATGTTCTAAAGAACCCAGGTTCTAAAGCTACCATTTGACTGTTAAGCAACAGTCCAGCAGAACCCAAACCGCACCGTTGCTTTGTCTGTGACAATGAGGTGTGTGATGAAACCCAAGCACAGCACCAAATCTAATCACGGCCGTATTCGCTCCTGCCAGCCTCTTTTAATGGCAATTCAAACAAGCTTGATGTCTCATTGTCAGGCAGGCATATTTATTTAGTTGAAGGCATACAGTACAGTTTGAACAACATGGATCGCTGGTCCAGCAATAATGTCTTTCCACTTTAGTTGTTACCTTTATTAAAAATGGATGTGTGTGTGTGTGTGTGCATGTGTGTGTGTGCACATGCAGTCATGAGATAATGTCTTTAAATGAACTCGGACCTGAAGCATTCTTGAACTGAGAATGATAATTCGTTCCTCGAGATTTTGCTTGAGCTGCCATCTGCTTTCTTCATTTCGAAAACAGTTGAACTCATGATGAAATAAGAAATTGCCATCTAAAATAAGGACGCACGAATCTCGTTTCCAAATTGCGTCTTGGTTTCTGCCCCCGGCGTGTTACACACCAGCAAGTTCAAAGCAAAATCTGTCTCTTATTTTAGAGTCACTAATAAACAGCTACACATCCTTAGGACAAGAATAAACTTGGCCTATTTTATCAGCATGTGGCAATTGTATCACTTTTCCATCCAATAAGAGCAATCTGGTCATTGAAATATCTTGTGTACTGTGTGCAGAGCAAATCTGTGAAAAACATGCGCTGCAGGGACAAACCTGATGCCTGATTTCATAGCTTTGTCTCTGTCATGTTTATCCTCTCAGTGAGGGTGTGATCATCGCTATGGCAATGTCACACAGACTGTATGATGGTGGACGGCCACCTGTGGCACAGATGTTCTTTTCAAATGTGTTGGCAAATTTGCAAAGAGATTATCCTTCACGTTTCTGTACACAACCATATACAACAGATAAGATGGGAAACATCCATTTGTGACCTTTCAATCTTTACATCAGTTCATGTCACACTGCAGCAATGTTTGTGGACACAGATTATCTGGATTAGGGATTTCTAAGAGCTAACTAAGATTAGTTAAACCTTAATCACGTTGGACGGATCTTTGAACTGAGATGTTTGGAAGTGGTCTAGTCACATCTGTCAGTCCAATCACTATACAGCCATGAAATCTGATTCTTAATCTGAATTCTTAGTGAATGTTTTTGATAGTTGATGTTTTCTGCAGTTTCCCATTCACACCTGCAGATCCTCATGCTATATTATTTTCAGTTTAATGCTAAAAGCAGCAACAGTGTAAACTATACTGAGACCAGGGTTATCAAGGGTAAAATGTCTGATACAAAAGATCGTATTAGAAAAACAGTGAATATGTTGCGTGTGCATGTAGGTTTAATAAGTTTCAGATTATTAGCATAAAAACTATTTGTTTATTGCCTAGTTAAAACTTTTAATTCAAATTATGCTTCACAGGTACATCACTTAAACAATCATCACGCTAAAAACAAAGTTTTTACACCTAAAAAATGACAACTTGCCGCATAACATCTACATGTTTTTACTGGTATATAATAGACTCTTTATAAAACAAAGATGCAGTTTTTCACTGATCTGTCTTTCAGTGATAAAGTGGCGCAGGTGTGTCCAAATTTCCCCCCGTATTAACAGGACGTCGCTGTCCATGGTGCTGAAATATGCTTCCAAAAATACAACCCACAGCTCGTCTATTCCATCGTTCCGTTCACTCAGAATTGTCTCTCCCCGTACATTTGGGTCATTCAGAGACAAAACAGGTGCGCAAAACCCCGACCGTCTATTTAGGAACAGAGTGCTACCCAAGAATTAGTAACGCCTGGTTCAATCTGTGTCCCCATCTACGTAACATTTAACATAACATTTATCTCAAAACAATAAAGGTTCAAACATCACAGAACTCTTATACTCACCCTCAACTTCATCCTCCGGAAGGTTGACCGGTGCCCGGTATGAAAGGATATCTGGAATGGTGCAGATTCCCCGGTACATCAAAGTGGAAGTGACCGGATGCATCGGCATTTCTGCGATCTGTGTTGGACAGCACTTGTGTATTGATCCTCATATATATGACTTACAGTCCAGAACGCAACTTTTTCACTTTTCAGAGTGGCTGGAAAAGCCTTCGTTCGTGGAGGAGACGCGTGAAGAAAGGGTTGTGATCCTAGGAGAGAGAGAATTCCATGAAGAGGTCCGACGGTACCCTCGCAGCGTGCGCAATTGCGCAGCCCCTCTCCAAGAAACCAGGTTTGGGGAATCGCAAGTATACTGACAGCTCACGCCTGGTTTAGATTCACAGCTGTTGAGTTTAAGCCGTAAACCATCAGGTGAACAGGTTGTTTAAGCTACTTGTTAAAAGACAAGCAAGAAAAATGAATACGGCGGATCCTTCTGCGCGGAACTAGCATAGCCACACGCATCAAACAAACGCGCATTTTATCACTGCGACAAAGTATGTGCGCGTTGGCCAGGTTAGGGATCCCTTGGTGAGTCGATCGATTCGAGCTCCAGCTCGTCAGACAGACATCTTCATCTGATTGTTTCTCCTTAAATCGCTTCTTAAGACACAGCAGTCGAGTCGAATATGACACACTTGTTGGACACCGAGCGCCTACAGTACCACTGACGCGTCCGTGCCAAATCTCTACAAATGCGCTTTAGGCATGAGGCAATACAGAGATTTGAAAATTGATCTTTTCCTTTAAGAGAAAATAAAATATTTATATGTAATAATGAAGAGGAATATATCACGGGTGCGATTGAACGGCTGACCAACAAATGAAAGATAAAGGCTCTGTGCGTAGGGAGGCGCAGTGTCAGGGTTCCCTTGAGATTGATCTATATTTAGTCTGCTGCTCTCAACAAGGTATTTCCCGCGAACGCCCCGTCCAAGCTTTACGGGTGTTGCGTTCAAAACTGTTCATACGGCGTTCAAAAGACGGGAACGGAATGCAGCGACGCCAAGTTGCTTTAAAAAAGTGTATCTGTTTATAACATGCCGGCTTTAAAAACCCTGAGGCTGAGGTCTGAGGTTGTAGACCAACAGTGACAAAAACGCACAATGAACGCAAGAACGTGGTTTGTTTAAAGGCAGCAGGATTGAGTTTATCATTTAACGCAGCAAAACATAATGCAAGTGCCTCTCCAGGTGCGTTTCTAAAAAGTGAACTTCTTATTTACTTGTCATGCAGTCTTTTTAGTTGATCAAAAATGCCCTTAATAAAAGTGGAGGCGCATGTTGTTCACCTTGTGGATAATAACGCAAGACTGGCACTGAAAGACAGTGCGCAACGTTCAAAACGTCTATACGAACAATACAACAGAGCGCATTTGGACACGTTTGTAAAAGTTTGGACGTTTTAATAAACATCTAGCATTAAAAACAAGACGATCATGACGCGAAAGGCAACGCAAAGACGTCTGTCTGACGCAGACGGACAGAAGAACGCGTCGCCCCCCCCACGCTGCGTTCCCAGCGAGCCACCGCTGCCAAGCCTGTAGAAGCCCCTCTAATACTCATTCTCATTCATCTCAAAGCTCGTTTTCTCCCCGGGCTACCGTGACAGACATGGGTCTCAGACCCCCCTGCAACAGGAGACGTGATTAATGCCTTTGCTCTGTAGGGACAGATGTTTCCCCCTTTGGCATTTTCATTAATGGAAACACGTTTTTTAAAAAATCCCATTCTGTTTGACAGCTGAATATCTGCTGTTGCTAAACTCAAAGTCTTGCTTGTCCAAACAGGAGAGACTAAATGTTATTAAACCCTAGTGTGAGACAGAAAGGGATGTTTGAGCAGTAGGTTTTTGGCAAAGGTAAGTCAAAATAATCTCGGTGTGGGAGGGTTATTTTTCTTCTATTTTCTCATGTTCCTTTCCGTGTTTGTGTCATGTTTGCAAGCAGGTGTTTTATTCATTCTTAAAATGCCTGTAGTCAAAAGATAAACATTCTGAGACATGCATGTCTTATTATGGATTATCTGGGGCCGTGATGGATTTGAAAGGTTTAATGACACTATTGTTTTCTCCAGCTGTGGACCGGAGCCCTCGCAACAGGACCCAGGTGCAAACATCCAGAACTGATGGCCTATTATGAAGAGAGGACTCAGTTACTTCCTCCCAGATTCTCAGAAAAGCATTTTTCCACACCCTGTTTTCCCAAATATAAGTACAGTGCTGACAGACACCTCTTGGTGTTGTTTCGCACGCGCACACACACACACACACACACACACACACTCTCTCTCTCTCTCAGCGGGAGACCCTAAACTTTTCACAGTGTCATTCCACAACGTCTAACACTGAGTGACATGAAGAGAAAGGGGGTTCTCATGTTGCCCCCCTGACAGTGGGTGGTCTCTCTTCACTGCTCCCCAACCCCTCTTGGGTCCGTCAGCCTCTTTGACAGTGAAATACTCCTTCAAAAGATTTTCACAATATTTTAGATCAAGCCTGTAGACTGAAGACATCAGCTCAAAGCTTAATGTCAGAAGTTAAGGTATTACCCACAATGCTTTGCGCTGTCTTGTGTGTGATTGCAGCTGATAAGATTGGTACACATGATGTGTCGCCTTATCTTGAATTTAAAGCTCCAGGTTGAAAACCTAATAATATTTCACCCACTCGTGTACACGCATATGTCTTTGTCATTTTTTATATGCATAATCAACACGTAAACACCAGACTGGCTTTAGAGTAGGGTGGATAAATCTCATGATATGTCATATCTCATAAAGAACAAATACAGCTTTTACAAAAGGAAAAGTTTTAAAAAAAATACAGATTTTTAAAAATATAAAAAGTTTCTTTGTAAGACATTTCTTCATGAAGTTTAGGGTGAAGGAAGGCGAATGTTTTTAATTAAGACGATTGAAATTATGAGGGCACTTACTTTAGCATTCCTTAAAAAAAGAAAATATTTCCTAGAATTGGTGAAAAAATACAATATAAAAATGATATTTTATAAAAATAAATATAATTTAATATTATATAAAATATATTTTTGTGAGATTCACCTGAGCACATTGTGACTGCACAAGTATGTAACAGTATTTGTCCAAGTAAGTGCAAAATACCTTCAGGAAGAGGCAAGTATGCGACGGCATGGCTCCCTTTTCCTCCGGTCTGTATCGACCTCTGTATTGGCGGTGCCCACTTAGAAAACAACACACAGCAAACGGCACCTCATAGTACACTTCCTTTCCATTCAGTCATTGCACAAAACGTCACCAGTATGGGGCACCATCCAAAAGGTCACTTAGTGACTTCCACTGGACTTTATTAGGCCTCATACCGATCTGTCAATTGTTCGCAGAACATGTTTCATTCATGGGCATTGTAAAGAATCCAATAGCTCTCCTGAGGTTGTGTCTAGGACAGTGTCCAACTCATCCGTCTGTCTCTAGAGGGCAATGTCGAGTACCACTGTGTCGCTGCTGGAGAAGCCTGCAGACAATTTTCTTAGACTCTGAAACAAATTAAAACACAGCATGAAGTGTCTCTTCACATGTTTCATGTATCACCTCAGCTTTACAGATACTATTTAGTTCTATTCTATTCTATTGAGATAATCAGATAACGTTTGGTTCACCCTTTGTTCTAAACCCAAATTCTAAGTATTTAACTTCACCGTTTGTGCTACAGACACAAATCACACCTTAAGTCCTGTGATTTCTTCAGAAGAGGTGTGCTAATGCTTTTCTAAGCAAGTGGGCTTACAAATCACCCAGAAAACCCACAGCAATATACTGGCAACATCCACAATTTTTTTCCAAAGACAAGCACCACTCAAATTTTCCTCAGAAAATGCAATGAAAACATGAGAACAACTTAATTTCATAATTTACCAAATTCTGTTTTATTTGTGGTGTCACTGTTTCTGAACAGACATTGGATCGTAAGCAGTGACCTACTCAGTAGGATTTAGATGAAGCTGCCAAAGCGCTCCGATGTGACATAAAGGTCAGAGATAAAGTTTACAGAATGAGAAACAACCTCTGTGTGTTTTATAAGAAGGAAATCTTATTTTCTGAGATCAATAGACAGCAGAACAAAGCACATCCTGGGGAGAAGGTCTTGTCCTTCAGGGTTTCTTTGCAAACGTTAAGAAAACATCTAAGCTTGTTTACGCAGAACATACGCATCTCTGCTCTCCGCTTCCTACATCCGGGTCTTGCCGAAAGCCAATGCCGCCAGATGCTCCGGAGAGACGCCGGGAGATAAAAACATGAAAGCGTGGCCGAAAAAGACACACAGAGCTGCCAAGCGGTTCTCAGCCGGGCTGAGAGCCCGCATATCCACCGGCACCCATATATCCCCTCCAAACTTCCTCTTTTTATCTCATCATGGGCCTACTCTCCCATCCCGGAAAGAAACTGTGTGTTTTTGGCTGACGTTTCTGAAGTTTTGCCTGGCTGTTGTGAGACCTCCACTGAGGAAAGAAAAAAGAAAAAGAGAGGGAGCAAAAAGAAGGAAGATTAAAAAGAAATGAACATCATGAGAAGTTTCATTCTGGTGGGCAAGATGAGAAGCCCCCTTTACCTCCCACAGATAAGACAATGATCACAAGCAGGTTCCCTTGTGAAGACAACCTGATCTGCTGATCTCAGATGAAGCTGTTCTGCTTTACTATCAGAGCCATTAACACTTAAAACACACAGGCACCTGCTCTTTTCTTCTGCGCTCATTAACACAAACTGAGACCGTAAAATCCAGACAGATTTGTGGTTAACCCTCTGGAGCCTTTCAGACGCATTACAAAAAATATACATTGACATTTGTGACACACTGACTGACATGAAATCACAACAAACAATACTTTTACAGCATTTATTATTTTTATTTTTGTTAATTTTACATTACATTTCATTTTTTAAGATGAATAATTTTACATTAGATTGAAACACATAAATTAACATTTAGTTTAACACAAAAAATATTAAACACATATAAAACATATGACACATGTAAAACAACACTGAACAATAGTGTTTATTATATTTATAAATTAATCTCCATGCCAATGAATAAATACTGTAAAAATGGGTGTTCACTGATGATATATATGCATTTACTAAGAGTAAAGAATTGACTGTTACTGTTTCCCTCGTCTAAAAAGTACCTCTGACATTTATATAGTTTATAGTGATTAAAGGCTTATTTTTGCCTCCCTAAAATGTTTTTAAAAGTTACTCCACACTTTCAAGATGTGATTATGCATATCAGACGGAGCCCAAGCGTAATAGTTTGTTGATGGCAGAAAAAAGCCGTTTTAAATCATAACAAAACGTTCTCTTTATGTGTCGAAGCTGAAACGACGAACACTTCTGGCAAAGTAATAAGAATGGAGATCATGTTTTGCAGAGTTCTCATTAGGAACAACTGGTTTTCAACTCATCATAAATCTATGCACAGTCAACGATCCCATAAACCTGTCACCCAGCCAATGACCAATAATTGAGTGTGAAATCAAGGCTTTGCAACACTAATGGCTTTCTGATACCGAAGATCAATCTCTCTCTCTCTCTTCCCGCAGCTCATTAATGCTCATCTTTCCGCATTTGCAATGCAGTTAGTGTTTCATCTCACCTGCAGGCCATTTGCAGCCCTGCCTCTACATCTATCAGCCCACCAGTGAGACGCTACGTGCCCCACCACTGCAGCACTCTGTAATTCTGCACACCCTCTCTGCGTAATTATGAAGACAAGCTGTGCGCTTTTAAAAATACATTAACCATCTGTCCTGGGGATCCCCGCTCCGGCAGGGATCACCCGGATGACCATAACACACAGCAGCCAGCTCTCGAGGCTCGGAGGGAGAGTCAGGTTGCTTAACACGATGTTTTCTCAGGATAGCAAACCAATTCTCGTCACTTTACAAGCGCAGGACGCCTGTAATATGGAAATAAAAGGGTTAATAATGAAGGGGGGA